>CAAE01013701.1:0-30637 GCA_000180735.1 Tetraodon nigroviridis
CTGCGCTCGGAGATCTGTTAAATTTCTGTCTTTTAGCAACCACGCTTCCACGATGCATCAATCCACGTTGCTCAGATCGCACCGTGGTGGAGAGACGCACAGCAGCTGGTAAATTTAACACAAACGAGGATAGGGATAACAGACACAAAACTTTTTACGTATTTATTTATTTATTTAGCGAGGTAAATTAGAGAAACAGATGACCCCACACATCTTTGCTTAAGGGATACAGACTGAAGAAATGATGTGTGAATTTGCATTATGTTAAACTTAATCGTCAAGTTAATTTTCAACTCAGGGGCTTTCTGATGTGTAGGATGAGTAGTAGTTCTCCCAGTTTTGTGATCCAGCTCCAGCACTACTAGCACGGCGCTTCATAAACATATCCACTGAGTGAGGCTGTGTTCCATTAATCGCTTCAGATTCACAGCACAGGTGCTTTCAGTTGAAATGGGGGTTACTGGTCTAATGTGTAAAGGACCTACCATTTACAGACTTAATTCTAAGAGAATTGATACTCAACAAAAGACAGCGCACTCCTTGGCTTTCTTATCTAGCTTTAGACTACAGCACTGATCACTGATGACTGAACCAAACCTGGGAGGACTGGCAGCCTCTTCTCTTTCCCGGTGACTGCTGGGTTTGCTTCCAGCACTACATGGTCAGGATTAAGTGGTAGTTAACAGGAAATGGAGAATTGTCCAAGGAGAAAAAGAAAAATAATGTTCAGGGTAAAGCTCTGCACAAGGCAGTTATGGGCAGAGGGTTTAATGTTACTCATGATACACGGTAGACGATACATTCATGACCCGGAGGAATAAATACCCAAGACGAGTATAGTTATATAGGAAAGAAATAAAGGAATTGAAAAATCTGGTAAGACTTTAGATTAGGGAACACAAACTCACCATGAACTACCTGCTAACTAGCAGGAGACTTATCAGCAAATTGACACATTGTTTTTTATAGCAAAGGTTAAAGGTTAATAGATGTTCCTCCAACTAAAGTTTTACTGAAAATCAATTTTTTTTTTTGTTTGTTTGTTTTTATTCTTTCATGTTTGTAATGGGATTTGTGTACACTCCTGCCGTCAGTAACGCCTTGAGATGTGCCGCAGTATTGCGATCCGGAACGTCTCAAACTCAAAATGCCAGGTCGAACGTAGACAACATAAAACCTGACTGTCAGCGTCCCGTATTAGGCTTTGTCAGTCTCGTCACAGCCTTGTGTGTAGACATGAGATTAGATTAAACATGACCCCAGGGTAGCCATCCACGAGGTGACTGCGGCTGTGTTTGCGTGTATGGCTTGTCCTTCAGCCAGCACGTTCTGCATCAAAGTGGCTTCACATCTTAAGCCATCTCGGTGTGGCTTAAATTGCCTCCACACAGAAATGTTTTGATGTTTGGTCTTGATGCAGTAAGACGCTGTCCTTGAGGTGTCTAATTCTGGAAGAAAGACTTTTTTAATTGTTTTCACAGTGTTCCATTGCCTCAGTGACTGTGGTAAACTTAAGCAAATGTATGTGGCCTGAATTCAAAAAGAGAAAATAAACCAGATATAATACTAATGAATACCCAACAAATGAACATCTTTTTAGATGATGCGTGGCATTCTGCAGACTATATTTATTTATCTGCCTCTTTTTTAGTTTGTCTATTTGTCAATTTAAACTCGAAATGTCTGTATTTTCCCTTTTAAATCCCCATTCAAACCAATTATGCATATTCGTTTTGGGCATTAGTACTTGCTCAGGGACATTTGGACCAGCAACTTTCATCTCTCTGAAGTAGATGGAAAACTCAACCTCATCCAGCCTATCTGTCTGTTTCTCTGCAGCACAAAGACCCCTAAGCATGCTGTATTTGCAGGCAGCATGCAGCTGCTAGCTGGCATCAAGCTGTGCACAGGCAGAGTTCTCACCAACCATCCCCATTATGAAGATAAAGACCTGCGGGAGAGGACACAACAGGTATAATTTATTTACGCTGTCCACAACACACAGCAGAGCTGCTGCACAATAACAGAGACGCAATAAACTCAACACTTCCGAAGAAAGGTTGTGGTTATAAGTGCGGTAAATTGTAGTATTCAGATTACAATGACAAGTTCAAGAAGATTGTCCAGCAACCAAGAAGGTGCAAATGTGATCTTGAGAACGATTTTTACAATGCAAGTCTCAGACCAGCACAAAGTTGTTCATCAGTCGAGGCTCGATAATGACTGTAATCCAAAGTTAGATCTCCACGTGCAGCTGGACTTGTTTAGGTTTCCTTGAAGATGCGTCACCTTCTTTCCAGAAGGGTTCTTCGATTCGGAGATTGTTGGGGGCAGAGCTTTACAATAAAGCCATGTGGATCGTTGGTGTGCTAATGGTCTTTACAAAGACCTTCAAAAAGCAAGACCCCAGCAAAGAGGAGGAGAAAAATAAATGTCACTGTGTTTCTATTCCCTACATTGTTGGAGTTTCGGTAAAATTTAGGAGAATCCTCCAAAAAAAAAAAACCCACAACATTCCAGTACAGTTCCAACCCTCCCTCACACTCACGCAAAAACTGGTACACCCAAACGGCAAGACACCAAGACACAAACAAAGCAGTGTTGTCTATGCCACTCCACAAACGAATAGCCCAACACAGACGGGCCCCTATTTAGGACAGGACTCAGTGGTCCACCTACACCCAACAGAGGGCGGACACACCTCTGATGACAGCCAAGTATGTGTACTGGCCAGAGAAGATTGCTGGTTTCAGAGGAAAGCCATCCACGTTGGAGAAACCTTCATTCAGAGATGGTGGACTCGGGCACTTTCTATCGCACACATACAATGCAGTCCTCCACTTTTTCATCAACGATCCAAAAGTTCACACATTCATTACACCTGGTAACTCATCACAATGTGACCCAGCAAACAAAGAGACCACCTAGATTATTAGCATGCTAGTGGTCCACAAGGACTATCTTTTCAAGCTCTGCCCTCACTAAGCCTTGGGACTAAATAAGCCTTCTGGAGAGAGGGATAACCATGACCTGGAAGAATGAGAGCCTACACAGACATGGACGAATGTTGAGTATTGTGAATGAATGGTGAAGGTTACATGGAACATTTTCCAGTACACAATAGTAGAATTAGATTTTTATACACATTACTAAATTATATGTGTGCCATCTGTGACTAGCTTCAGACAGCTAGCACATGCAATATGATAGTGAAAACATGGAGGTTATACCAGAGTGGTTAGTTTACCTTAATGAAAGCAGCCCTGCAGACTGATGTGCATCACTTTTTGTTTGATTTGTGGTTAAAATGATTTAAATGATTGATGATTTGCCTACCTCAGGAAGGGGTTTGTCCTTCACCAGAGCCATTTGAGCTTAAAGTAGCATTTTGACGGCCCATTTGCTCACTTTGGCTTTGAGTTCTGATCGAGTATCGAGTAGCATCTGGATTTAAAAAAGATGTATCTATGTATTTACCTTTAATTTTCCACAACAAAAAAAAAAAAATCAAATCTGACTTATTTAAACACATTTCTGAAACAGGACTGATGGTGATTGATCACAGCTACCCTGTGAGGAAACATAAATCATCTAATGTTCTTATTTCTAACATAATGGTGTGAGGCCTCGGTTGGTTATTAGGACCAAATGCAGGGGTTTAAACTTACGCTAAGCATGTTTTATTTTTTTTCTGAAGGAACGCAGAAGGGGTGTGTTCAGCAGAAGTAGTGATGCCTCACATGTTTATCTCCACCAGTTGGTGCTTCTGTCTCCAGCGAGAAGCCAAGCAAATAGTGCGCTGATGGGCTGTGACCTGCAGTGATTGTGTCAGTGTGCGTAAGAGATCAGAAGATGCACCCAGCGCTCTGTACAATGATGCAGTCAAATCAAATCATTAGTAAAATGGAGCCTTAAATGAAGGAATGATGCAATTACAATGAATGGGTTACTCACTCACTCAGGACTTCATCAGCTTCATCAAGGCGTTGAATGAAACGAATTGATTTCTTTTGGTCTTTCTGCAGCCCGTTATTACACATCTAACCGACACTTAAAGATGTTCTTCACTTTCATGCACTCCTTTGATTCTATAAGAAATATTCACGCATGCCACCGTTTATTGCTGCACAGTGGTTTCTTTTGAGTAGTGCATGTGGCATTAGGGAGAAATCAGTTATATCAGAACTGACATCACAGCCATGTATACAGATACAGCAGTTTGCTTTCTTTTTTTTTTTTTCCATCACTTTATTGTTTGCTTGTCCTGTTTCCAATGAGCAGAAACTAATATGTGGAACATCTCTTGGTTAGTTGAGCTCGTGTTTTGCCTCCCAGCAGGACGTCGGCCATGCTGAGCCGCCGGCGAGGCCCAAACTTGGCACGGAGCTCATTAACGATCTATGACACTGACGCAGGCCTTCGGGGCTCCGACTGGAAGCGCACATGCATGTCAGACAGGAGCAAAACTCAGAGATTTGAAAGAAGGCTAATGATGTCTCCAATCGTTTCTGGCTTTTTTTTTTATCACAAAATCATTTGGCTAGTAGTAGTCAAAGGCAAGTGATTCTTAACAGATTTGTCGTTTGTCAGAAGCAGAAAAAAAATCTGTTCTCAATGTGCTTTTCTAAAATGTCCTGCAAATTGCAGCAGCCGGTTTGTTCATCTTTATGGTTAAAAGGCAGTTTTCTTGGCCGTAGTCGGGTCTTAGAGGATCAATCCCTGTATAGGTAGTGTACTGATGCATTGCCTAATAATCAGAGTGTTGTTGGGAATGATGGAATGGGGCAGCCTAGGAAATTAAAAAGAGAATTTATGACTTGAGGCCCAAATCTCTGGACTGGGGTGTGCTGCCAGATGCTGTGTAATCCTCTGGTTGATTTTGAGTGCAGTGATGATACTGCGGTGAATCCCATTTCTGTAGTATTTCTGTTATATTAATTTAAAATTAAAATGACCTTTTTGTCATTAGATAAATACTTTTGTCAATCTTTAAAATTTGACTCCAGACATTCATATCAGGAAATATTCAAAAGTCTTTTTTTATGTGGTTATAATGGATTTGTTGTCAAGCTGTATTAAAGTTTTGCTTTGCAGATATTAATTAGGTCACGGATCACTAGAGGGAGACAAATTGGTGACTATCTAGCCTTTGGCGTGAATTCATCATTTATTTGTAGATGTTCCAGAAACTGCTCGCTTTTTATGCAATGTAATAACATGTAAAAACTCGGGGAATAGACTGAACTCCTGGCACACAGGGGAAGGCAGGTTTCATACGGACATAATCACCTTTTTTTTCATCTGTCTGCTTCTTTTCATGCTTTTATGTCCACAATAACGAAAGATATCTCATAAATGTAAAAGATTCCAGCATTCAGAGTGAAAGCATCCTGGTCACTTATGCCGTTTGACTAACCTCATTGACCAGTGAGAAAAGACTTTATCCTCTTATTTGCTATCTGAATTTAAAAAAACAGTGTTTTTATATAGTAATTCAATAATCTCCTGATATGTAGAGAGAGCTGGACAAGACAGAACACTTTTAACTCGTGTGTTTGTCTTACTTTTTTTTTCACATTATGACAGATCTCATCATTGAAACAATCAACTGGGATCACCTGAGGATCTTCTATCTTTGCAACTTGACAGAAAAGCTAACTCAATGCTTTCTCAATTTACTGCGAATTCCTTGTTGAATTCTCTCGAGGGTGTTCATCAAAACAGCCAATGATGGCTGGACCAGTGTTATTTTTTTTCCTTGTCAAGTTATCAGTGGTAATAGTGCCTCAGACCCACGGGGGGGTAGAACTATTGAATGTGGATTCATTCATTACTCACTTCTAAATAACTGGCTAAAACTGGTTCATTCTCCTGTATTCTGATTAAATGTTTTTACTGCAATATCTATTCTAATTTGATAAAAGCCAATAGATACTGGTGTTAGTATTTAATGTATGAGCTTTAGAGTGGTGAGCACACACACACGCACACACACCTTTACGCCTTTTATAAATCTAGAGTTTTAGGCTGAGTTGTTGTGCTTTTAAACCTCAAAAACCCAGTAAAAAGTGTGCACCTACATGAAATCAATCCAGCTGTGTTTGCGTGAGCAGGTGTACCAGATGTACGCACAGAGGTCTCCAGAGGAGGTCCACGCCATCCTGAGGGCCGTCGGCGCCGACTACGTGGTGCTGGAAAACAGCATCTGCTACGAGCGGAGGCACAGGCGAGGCTGCAGACTGCGGGACCTGCTGGATCTCGCCAACGGACACGTGGGTGGCGCTTTTTTAATGTGACTGGGTGTGTGTCGGTGTTCGTCAGCGCTCAGCCTCCGCAAAGATCAATCTTCTCGCTTTCCATCTGTTTGTCAGGAACGCGGGCTCTTCTTACAGCCGCTCTTTCAGCGCTGCTGCCCCTCTGCCTCTGTCATGTCAGACGGGTAGTCCTCTGCCTATCTGGGTTTCCAGAGGCGAGACAGACATCTGTTTGTCTCTCCGTCTCGGTTTTTGGTTTGTTTTTTGTAAGAAGACAAACACAGGACGGATGTGCTTTTGTGTAAACATCACAAACCTTCACATCTTCAGACAGATAGACAGCTTTATGAAATAAATACCGCGTGTAAGTGTGTGTGTGTGTGTGTGTGTGTGTATTTATTGAAATAATGTCTGGGGTGTTTCTTTTGACTCTTTCTTTCTGTCAAGGAGAAAACAGATGATGAGGTTGGAGTGGGAGTGGTGGGTAGGAGAACAGGCAGCACAGATGTTAGATGTTTCAGAGATGCATTCAGAGAGGCCAGACTTAGACGGTTTGGATATGGAAGGACAGAGAAGGGCAGAAGATGGAAATGTTACAAGGCCCGGAGACAGACATGGGGGACAGTTACTGATGGGGCGAAAGAGGGCATGAAGTTAATTGGTGTAACAGAAGAGGATGCAGAGAGTTTTCGATGGTTTGCTCAGGCGATCCCTCTGGGGGAAGAGCTGAAAGTAGGACAAGATGCCTGCGTGAAGTGCACAGCCAGCAGTTCTGGCTAAATATCCTTGTATCCTTGATCCTTTGTGCGTACAGAGCCATTATAGTTTTCTGATTGGTTGACAGGGACTTTATACTTTAACTGTAACTTGTCTTTCTTTAAAGATTTTGCCATCTAAGAAAAAAGAGGACTTTTTGAGGTACTTTGAGAAAACAAAAGTACTGTATTTTTTGGACTATAAGTCACTTTTTCTATAGTTTGACCAGGGTGTGTCTTATAATAGGAATTTTTTTTCAAATATAGACAGTATTTTCTACATGTTGGTTATTTTCACACTGATAACTGTGCACTTTATGCTTTTATTACAAGTAACTTCTGAAGACATCTCAGAAGGACTGAACAAAAATGCTTCTAAAAAGATCATGTTCTACAGATCGCAAGTAGTAAAATATGCAGCCAAAGATGGGAGAAAGAAAGAAGCGGTGCTTCCTCTCCCTCCAGTGCTCATGGAGTTGTTCAAAAGTGAAACAGAGGATAAAGAATTTATTGGAGTTTACTGACTTGAACTGAGATTGAGAGATTGTAAGCATCTTCTTTATGTTATAGTTATCTGAATAATTCTAATGTTATGTTAACAAACCAGACATACAGTATATATAGTTCGTTGTCGACGCTTCATGCAGCAGAATAACCATTAATGTGTTATGTTAGCATACCGTACGATTATTTAGTCTGTAGTTTTCTATTCTGTTGTAATTAATATAATTTACCTTTTGGGGTTAAATGTTTGTTAGTCTGAGTAAAATAAATTTCCCCCAAAATGAGACTTATATTCTTGTTTGAATTGTATATGTTTTTTAGTTATTTTTTTCACCTTTGTCATGCATTTTTTGACCGATGCAACCAAGACTCGGGGGCGACTTATAGTCCAAAAATACAGTCACGTGACACAGACTGTCGTTTCCATCTGACCAACAGCAGAGAATTGTGAGAATTCATTCTCTGTCATGGGAAAAAGTTCCAGTCCCTCATAAACCGTATGAGTTTACATAAAAGTGTAAACATCTAGCAGAATGTCAACCTGTTTGAGAACATGTCATTTAGTTGTAGCATCTTTCAGACTGAAATGGGATAGCTCTGCATTTTGATGGAGGGGAGAAAAAACTGAAGGGCTGCTGAGTTTGTGTCAGTTCCAGCTGGTGAAAACGGGAATTAAAATCCTAAACTATCAGCCATGAAGAAAATACCTCTCATATGTGTCTCTTTGATTGGCATGTTCCATTTGAGATCGTGCTGAGCGGCCATGCTGCGGCTGTGGCTGATGATGACATGCCTTGCTCTCTGTGTCATTAGATCATGGACGGGGAAGGAGACAACGACACAGACCTCATCCCGGCCGCCCACCCTCGCTTTTGTGAAGCCATCAAGTCAGATGCACAGGCGTACACTTCTCTGTTTACTAGAACATTCCAGAACAAAACCTTCCATGTGTACCGGGTCAAGAAAAAGCGCATGAAGAGCAGCAAAGGTTTGTCAGAGGGCGGCGCCACACGTTAGTAATGGCAGAAACGGCTGTCAGCGTCTGGAAGAAGGGAATACATTTGCGATTTCCGGATCTTTGTGGCGCAGCAGCCAGCTGTGGTCCTGCTTATTATTTCCGAACGCCGAGTTCTGAGGTGTGTGAGCCAGGTCGAGCTGGAGGCTGCATCGTTTCGGTTAATAGAGTGTTGCAACTGTAGGGGCCCGGCTCCTCCACAAACGGGTGTCAGGCCTCAAAGCAGCATCCATCTGAAAAGATGGGTTTCCTTCCAACAAATCGCTTTTGTTTCTTCACTATCTCTATTTCTTTCTCTCTCAAAAAGATACCGTCTCCGGGCTTTACAGCTATGGATTTTATATCTTGGCTAAGAGCAGAAGAGGTTTTGTTGTATGAACACAATTTTCAGAAGGTACAAATTTCAATTCATCCTGCCGAAAACACAAAAGAAACAGATAAATACAAAGAAAGCAATCTTCTGGTTTGCAAAATCGACTGACTCGTTTCCTGTAACTAAAACTGCCTGTCAGTTGTGATTGAATCATGTTGGTTCACAGTTGCTTTGTTCTTTTTTTCAGTCACATTAGGCTTCATTCACTGTACGTCACTTCAGTTTAGCGGTTGTTTCTCAGCGATGCTTCGTTGTTATTTTAGCAACTGTCGTTGCTTTAATCACAGATTTCTCGTCCGTTGTGCAGGAATTAAGTGTGGAAGTTAGTGAAACAGTGAGGGTGCTGACAACCGTGCGATAGTGTTGTCTTTAAGTTGCACGGACGTACAAAATGGATGCGTGGCCACAAAATAATGGAATGAGCAATCAAAAGGTTTTTAACCACTCCTAAGTTGGCCACTGTGTTAGGCGACTAATGTCACCTAAAGGAAACAATACACAGGAAACAATGTTGTAGTAATGTTGTAAAATATTGTGTTTTGGTCTTAGGGTAGATTGATCCAGGTTCTACTGTGAAAGTAACAAAATGGTTTCTTTTGTAAAGCAAGAAAAACAACTCAAAAGTTTATTGTGGGAGTAATATACGGTAAATTGGTACTTTAGAAGAGTATTAAGAAGGGACAATGAGTTTTACTGTTATTTCAGCAGCTTAGTGATCAGCCACAACATCAGGACCACTTATCTAAAATTGCATTTCCTGCCAAACCAGCCCTGAACTCTCCAGAAATGGATTCCATCCAACCCCTAAAGATGTCAAAATGTGGTATCTGGCACCATGATCCCTGCAGCACAGTCCTTAGTCCAAAGTCCTTAGAGGAAAAAGTCTGGTGTGAGGTGGGGCCTCCATGGATTTCAGTTGTCCAGCACATCAACAGGTGTCTGACTGGATGCAGGGCTGGGTAATTGGGAGGCCAAATTAACACCTTATATACAGCACAGTGCCATATTCTCTTCATTCTGCCACTCGATTTTCCTCTGCCCTGTCATCCTCTTCTCCTTTACCCGGCCACCTTGTAAGCCTGGTCCTGCTCAAGGTTTCTTCCTGGTAAAAGGAACTTTTTCCTTGCCACTGTGGGGGTTCAGGCTTTGGGTTTCCGTCTCTGTAAAGCACCTAGAGACATTTGTTTTTACTGTAAAAGGCACTATGTACTTAAACTGTATTGAATTGGTAGATTCTGACCACCACAGACTGGGAACACCCCATAATAGCTGCATTGAAGATGGTCTTCCATTGGCTCTGGTGGGGGTAAAGTGGTAAAGCTCTGCCTGATGGGTGGTCATTAGAGGTCATAGTTCTGGTCCAGACTTAAATGACTGGAACTGGAATCGTTATTCCGAACCGGCGATGCAAACGATCCGCTAACGATTGCCGCGCATGCGATCCTTCTGTTCTTTTGGGAGAAAGTTCTTTCTTTAGGCAGGGTTTTCTAGCGACTTTTGCTTTTCTCTAAGCACATTAGCTGTATAGCATGTGGTTTCTGACTGGACGGGTTCAGCTCTGGAGACAGATGCTCTCAATTACCCCAGACAAATTGCTTGTTAGTTTTAACTCCCACCTGGGTTTAAAGCGTTTCCGCTGGCGTTTAAATGCGCCTTTGCTGTCGCGAAGCTACAGTCAAAGCTCGTTCCAAGTGGTATTTGTGGCACCGCCGCTGTTGTGACTCTCAGCAGCAGCATCACCCCTTTTCTCTTCCTCGCACTCGCAACCGCGCATGAATAATGCAAGCGGTAGAGGAATTACACAGGGGTGACAAAGATGCTGATTCCTTCGCCACAATGCTGTGTAACACTTGCATATCAAAGTAAAGCTTTGTGGTTGGGGAAAAAATAAGTAAGGCTGAAAAATCCCATCTCGTAGCAGCACGAGGGGAGGTGAGTCACCGGAGTCGTCGTCTTATTTATTTTGCCTGCCACAGAGACGAGCGGTTGAGTTGGGGAATGATGGGTGGGCCACTTGCCCTCACCTTCCACGCGTCGGTAGACCTGTGCGCGGCGCACGCCTACATCTCAGTCAGCGCACTCGATAACAAGCATCTCTGGGTTTGATCATCCTGGCAGAAGCTGGAAGTGGAACCTCTAAAAACGTGTTCGTTAACTGCCGCAACTCGTAGCGTCGCATACCAATGTGATCTACACCTCCGATTTCTCCTCCCCTCCTGCCTCCCCATTCTTTAATTTAGTAGATGTGTAATTGCATTATGGTTGCATAATGAGAGAGTGCTAATGTATTTTTTTCCCCTGGGAGGGGCATTATTATCCGTACAGTGATGTTAAATTAGTAATTGGTAATTGATTTGGACCAGCAGCCATTACCATTAAGGTATATTCCGTAAAGATTAAATGCACATTTGTTTTTCTGAACATAGTAAAGTGCACAAACATGCAGCACTGGAATAGGTAATAGAATAACACTGCAGCTGCGGAGTCCACCTTGCCTTTTCTAGATAATAACATCTGTAAATCAAGGCCAGAGCTGGGCGAAATGGCCAAAATGGGCCCCTGAATGTGTGTGTCGCCAAACACCTGACCAAACAGTGTGTTGCGTGGGTCATTTTCCATCATCGATGGTGTTTTCACACCTTTGCGCTGCTTCTGGTGGATTTCTGCTGCCCGAGTCAACACCATTGCGGTTTCCAGTCCAATCCATCCTTCTCTATGATGATTCGGGCCGCACGTGAGCCTTTTATGTGACGCTGAAAGCACTTTTGGCGTGCGGGTCTAAAGTCGCTGCTTTGGCTGTGACTCTGGCAGATTTGTTGCTGCTGGTGATCGGAACTGCGCTGGATTCAGAAAGACCACCGGTACTGCCTGTCGTTTTCTGTGTTTCTACCGTGGATTGGCTGTAGTTTTCCATCACACGGGGATGTGGCACAGATCTAAAACCTGGTGATAAGGCTGAAGCCGAACCGATTCATGCGACACTGGGGCTTGAGCAAGTTTGTTGATATCGAGAGTCGGAAAATCAAAATTTGAAGTGCCACTTATTTTTATCGTTGGAGATGAGGTCATATTTCCAGCTGCAGCTTTATTTTTTTTATTTTATTTATTTATTTTTCATTTTTATGACCACATAGTGTATAAAGTGATTTGTGGGTTTGATTGAACTGATGAAGTGACTAAAAATATCAGCACAAAGGAAACCTTTTAACCATTTTTTTCAGATTGTTTGGATCAACCTTTTTATTCTGTTGGGATGTTAATGAAATCGATTGATCCAAGATATTGATATGTTCATGACTGGATAATGAAAAGTGTTTAGTTACATTCTGTGACATTGTCTTTGGAACAAACAGGTTTGTGAGAGAAAAATTGTTCTTTTTATCTATTTCCAAAAATTATTTTTCTACATAAAAAACAACAGACTTGTTTATTGTGTGGTGGAAATTGTTTTATGAGTTGTTAATAACAGAGATGTTCCTGAAATAAACCTGAATAATCCTGGCAGAAACATTCATGTTCATAACCAGTAAAAATTACCTGCTGTTTTAATTTTCCAAGTTCGATTCAAACCAAATTGTTTTTATTATTTGATTTTTTTTTTTTTTTTTTTTGGAACTCACAGACAATAAGCTAGCCACACATTTTTCACAGAACACCAAACACGCTTGTCTGCATGGTCCATCATGATGTCACTTCCTTGTAATTCCCAAGCCCTAACTCAGCCATTAGCCCTCTGGTCGATACACAGCCACACACACACACACACACACACACACACACACCAGGTGAGCAAACACATGATTGGCTTGTGACACACCAATCAGGTTTGAGCACTATGAAAAACAAATGCAACAGGTGCGTTTACTCGCTTTCAACCAAACTGGGCGAAATCAGAGGAAGAAGAGTAAGAGTGAGAGGGGGAGTCTGGAGGACAAGAGGAGGATCTGAAATGAGGAGAACGTCCTCAAAAGAAGAAAACTAAGTCTGACAAATGAAAGTCATGCAACACCCTTTGTTAATGAACCAGCACTGACTGATTTTATAAGAGAAATAAATCATATTTTCAGTAGTTTGCGGTATTAATCTTATTTTATGTTTTGTTTTACCATATTGCGCATTTTAATTTTCTCTGTGTACGTTTTTGTTCATCTAATCACGAAGGTAAACCAGCTTAAAGTGTTTGAAGTTTAATACAGCGCTGTTTACCTGGTGCAGTGAGGTTTTATGAAAAGTGTGTGTTTCTTTCGGTCACATGATTTGCTTTTTATAAATGTGTATATAGTTTGAAAAAGAGTGTTTAATTTTGCACACGATCCAAGGTGTTCTGCGTATTGTGTGTGTGATTGTGCCAATTGTGTGTAGTGTTTTAAAATTTCGAGCCCTGTTTTAAAAATTGTACCCAGGCGATTGTAAATAAAACTGTTAACTAATAATAAAGGAATAGTAAAAAAAAGCCAAAAATCTTGACCAGTTCCTCACACAGGAGATGATGGTTAATATAATATTTGCAGGCAGTGCTGCAGGCACTCTTGCTTTGTGTTGCATTCGTGTTCAAAGCGTCTTGTACGCCCCTGTTCACCGCACACTTGTAGGTTAACTGCAAAACATTGAGCATAAAAATAGTCGTTTACTTCTAAGGATGCATTAGAAATCCTACAAAAAAATAAATAAAATTCTGGCTGAGTCTGAGCAAATCGTTGACATGTAAATGCACATATCAACACCCAGAAATACTCAGATTACTCAGAAATCTTAAGATTGGTTTGATGCGTCGGCTTAATGCCTTAAAAAAATCTTATAATTAATAGGTTGATCAACATCAAGTGCAGCTCCATCGGGATTAGTCTCATTTTGGGGACATGGGTATACTTGTTTATAGCTTTTCTTGCCCTGAAATTGGGTAGTGATTGATTATTTAGCATCTGGTACAATTAAAATTGTTTCCAGACACTTAACAGAACCCGGGGCCAGACCAAGAGCAAGCGTCAGTGACATAGGAAAACTCCCTTTTAACAGGAGAAAACCTTCAGCAGGACCAGCCTCATTCTAGGAGATTATTCTGCTGATGGGTGGCTGAATAAAGAAAGAGGGGAAGGACAGATAGAGGAGAGGAGAGGAGAGGAGAGGAGAGGAGGGATATACATCAAGTACATTATTTACAATGAGCAATCAGAGCTAGAAAAAGTGGGTCGGTGGGGTCAGAGGTCAAGAGGTCACTGCTCAACCATGGGCTCTGACACCTGTGAATGGATACAGAGAGAAGAGAAGGGTGGACACAAAAGAAACACTACCTGGAGATGTGTATCACTGAGCTACAACATAAAGACTTGATGCAGTCAAGTGATGATGTTTATGGCAGCATAGCCAAGAGTAGCTACGAATTAACGACCCTTTTATCACTATAATTAGCCCGACTCCAATAATGACTGTAACGACAGAATTAATGACAAACGCTTTCTAGAAGTGGAAGGTTTTAAGTCTAAGGTTAAACTAGAGAGAGTCTCAGTGTCCCACACCTGGACAAAGAGCTGACTCCACATCAGGGGTCCCTGATAGCTAAGTGCTCGGCCCCCAGTCTACTTTGAGAGATTCTGGGAACCACAAGTAAACCAGCATTTTAGGAGCGGAGCCGTCAGCTGGGACGTTATGATGCTTTTAGCTCCTCCAGATAGGATGTATGTCCAGGCCTCTTAGAGCCTCGCAGGTCAGGAGACAGATTTCAAAGACTGTTCTTGATTTAACTGGCAGCCTCTTTCGATCCCCTTGGTCAAGCCCTAGCCAAACTCTGGCTGCAGCATTTTAGAAAAGCTGGAAGCGCCTCAAAGAGTTATGTCGACATCCTGATAATCATGACTCACAAAAGTCCAGCGTCGAAGTAACAAATGCAGAGACTTGCTTTTAAGCATCCTGCTGGGTCAAATTTTTTTTAACCTCTGCAGTGTTTCACGAATGAAAGAGGTTCGGCTTTGATACGTGTGAACCAATCAAGATGTTTACTCCTACTCTAGATGATAAAACAACTTCTCTAAACCCTTTTTGGAGTTTTAACAATAAAAAAATCCTTCGCTTAAAAACACCCACCCGGGTCTAAAATAACCAATAATTTCGATTCATTTGTTCCACCCTCGCAAGGTCTTTTCAAAAGCCGCATTGTTTCTTTGAAGCATCTCGCTCTTGGAAAGCCCCAGTCTCCACACAGATGTTCTGTGTTCTCCATCGTCCTTTTTTTGTTCCCCCTGGAAATCCTTGTGATCCTTTCCTTTCTTTTTGAGAGCATGACTGAGTTTTCAGCTCTTATTAGGATTAGCAGCTTGAGATGTTCTCCCACTCCCCAACCACTGTGTGCTGACTCCAACCAGCAGAACACTGCTGCTTCTTCCAGGAAGCTGCTGCTTCTTCAGCCTGTAATGCCCAAAAAGTTGAGATTATTATTATTCGGAGATTTCTGATCAGCTTTCTTTAATTTTTACACTTCCGTAATGGCTGACTAGTCTATATAGGTAGATATTTCAAAAGAATCTTGGTAGTTGTTTTAAAGGAGAGCCGATGGCTCCAGGAGATTGGTCAGGGAGGATGTGACAACTCTTTCCTCACAGCATGGATTCATTTTCACGTTTATGTTGTTCCATGCAGAATCTCCACAGGACTGGAAACCCACGGTCTCCCCCCGATGCTGCACCGCATCCTACAGCCAGCAGGAACACCTCTCCAGACGACAACACCCATTTCCACTTCAGGAATGTTGGGAGTCTTCTTACAGGTGGTTTAGCGCAGAAGTCCCATGAAAGATGAATTGCATCTGGAAATCGTTCATATTTCTTTCATAAGGGAGGCCTTTCAAGAGGCTTTGGAGGAAAGCAGAAAAAGCCCAAACCATTTTTCTCTTTGTGATTTGCCGTACAACCAACCACGAGTCAGTCATGTTTGCAGTTGCCCCGTGGAGCTGCCGGACTCAGCAGTGTGCTGGACTTGGGGAGAAGCCGGCTGCTTTCTCCCGATACTCAATAATCAGCTCCATCGCTCTTATCAAGGAACAGAAAAAAAGATCAGCCTCCTGGTTGTCTGCTTTTCATTTGATACTAATGGGAAGAGGGTTTGGGGCATGTGTGTGTGTGTGAGAGAGAGAGAGAGAGAGAGAGAGAATGAAAAGCAGGAGGATCAAATGTGTCGCTGCATACTTCTGTACATGGTATTTTCATCCTCCAAAATTTACATCCTGCCATTATCCTCTCTGCCTTGCTCTCTTTCTCCCTCTCTCTCTCTCTCTCTCTCTCTCTCTCTCAAAAAACCTCAAAAAAATCCTCTCTTTCTCTCTCTCTTAGTCTGCCTCTCTCACTCACTGACATGTTCGCCCTCAAACCATCTTTTGCAGACATATTTTGGTTCATAAGGCTGCAATTTGAAGCTTTAGAGTGCTCTGTTTAGACAAAGTCACTGGCTTGACTGGGTAGAGTACTATTTATGTCTGTCTGTCTGTCTGTCTGACTGTTGGTGCCTCTTAACTGCAGGGTTCACAGAGTTAATATATCGCTGCCAATACAGCAACTGTGATGAATGTTTTTCAGACTGAATGTGAACAGTGGGTGCAAACCTCCGACAAGCATATTACACTCACCTGTAGTGTGTGTGTGTGTGCGTGCGTGTGTGTGTGAGTTTTATAATTCTCTATCATCGGATCCCAAAAATTCCAATAAAATCAGTTGATAACTTTTTGAGGTATTTTGGTCACAGACAGACAAACACTGGCTGTCACACAACCTCCTCCTTCAGTGGAAGAAATAATAGTCGGTTTCTCTTCCGCCGTCAGAATGGAACATAAAAGCAACTTGGTTGGATGCTAATACAGTCAGAAAGAAGACACACCTCCTATATTTACATTCTGTGAAACCACTGAGAAATGTAGGGTTTTAATTCTGAATAGGATGAACTTTCAATCGAGTCAACAACAAAACTCCCAAACACTGAAATACACAACTGTGTGAAACATTTCTGCTGTTGTTGCTTTCTGAGCAGAAACAATCTGGCATCATTTTTAGAAGGATTTCATTTATTGTTTTTATTATATCAAAGTTTCCAACAAACCTACATCCAGGGTTCATAATTTATTTGTGATTTTCAATCCGCTCATTTTCCCACAATCACAATAATCATTGTTTGAGACGACAGAGAGCTGGAATTTAGTGAGGGGCAACAGATCAAGCTGCACAGCTGCTCAGAAACACCACGACATTGCCTGCATCCTCTCCCTGACATTTGCTTTTCAGTCAATAGTCACCTTTAAAATGGTCCAGTGTTAGTTTGTATTCTTTCAGCAGGTAAACCGATAGAAACGTTTGGTATTCCCGAAGTGGAGCAGAGGAACTTGGACAAATCCATCCTTCTCTCTGTCTGACCGGTCTGCTCCTGTTTCTTCATTACAAAGCTGCTTGAGTTTTGCTGCGTGTTCCCTCGGGTGAGGAGGAATGAGCGGCAGAGAGGAGGAGAAGAGAAAAGCACACAATCAGACGAGGGGCGTGGCAGTAAGAAGAAAGCTCGATGTCTTACGACCCACAAAGTTTTGGAAGCGGAAACACCCAACCGATACAGAGTTACTCAACGTTACCAAGAAAGAACGACAAACAAACTTCACCCTGCAACCCTGTGATGGTCGAAGCACTTTTTCTTCTTCTTTTTTTTTTTTTTTTTCTCATTTTTAGAGGAAAACCGATTTTGTACATACACAAGCCGCACCTGTATATAAGCCGCATGTGCCCACATTAAAACATGTAAACATATTTACAAAGAAAGACGGTACACAGAGAGAGTTTTCAAAGTTTTAAGAATATACCTTAGTTTTTCTTTCCAAACAGTGCCTGTGACGCGGCAGTAACACAGCAGGAATACGGTAGCACAGCACTAACAGGGCTGGTTAAAAAAAACGGTAAAAGTCACTGAAAGCCAGCTCGACTGCTTTTAACTTGAAAGCTGCGTCATATGCATTTCTTCTTGCATTTTCCATGATGAGGGTCTGTTCATGCTAATTTTATTCACGGACAAAGCTCGAAGTTACGTTAAACTTGCATCTTCCTCGACACATATATTCCACCGGTCTCACTCTTACCTTTTCTGCTCGAGCGCCCCTAGGCGGCCGTTAGAAAAAATGCAATAACATTAGCCGCATCACTTGCATAAGCCGCAGGGTCACTGAAAGTTTGGCTAAAAAAGAAGCGTCTTATAGTCCGGGTATTACGGTAGTCGGTTTCTCTTCCGCCGTCAGAATGGAACATAAAAGCAACGCAAGCAACTTGGTTGGATGCTAATACAGTCAGAAAGAAGACACACCTCCTATATTTACATTCTGTGAAACCACTGAGAAATGTAGGGTTTTAATTCTGAATAGGATGAACTTTCAATCGAGTCAACAACAAAACTCCCAAACACTGAAATACACAACTGTGTGAAACATTTCTGCTGTTGTTGCTTTCTGAGCAGAAACAATCTGGCATCATTTTTAGAAGGATTTCATTTATTGTTTTTATTATATCAAAGTTTCCAACAAACCTACATCCAGGGTTCATAATTTATTTGTGATTTTCAATCCGATCATTTTCCCACAATCACAATAATCATTGTTTGAGACGACAGAGAGCTGGAATTTAGTGAGGGGCAACAGATCAAGCTGCACAGCTGCTCAGAAACACCACGACATTGCCTGCATCCTCTCCCTGACATTTGCTTTTCAGTCAATAGTCACCTTTAAAATGGTCCAGTGTTAGTTTGTATTCTTTCAGCAGGTAAACCGATAGAAACGTTTGGTATTCCCGAAGTGGAGCAGAGGAACTTGGACAAATCCATCCTTCTCTCTGTCTGACCGGTCTGCTCCTGTTTCTTCATTACAAAGCTGCTTGAGTTTTGCTGCGTGTTCCCTCGGGTGAGGAGGAATGAGCGGCAGAGAGGAGGAGAAGAGAAAAGCACACAATCAGACGAGGGGCGTGGCAGTAAGAAGAAAGCTCGATGTCTTACGACCCACAAAGTTTTGGAAGCGGAAACACCCAACCGATACAGAGTTACTCAACGTTACCAAGAAAGAACGACAAAAAAACTTCACCCTGCAACCCTGTGATGGTCAAAGCACTTTTTCTTCTTCTTTTTTTTTTTTTTTTTTCTCAAAACCTCGTAAAAACATCGACAGAAGCTGTTTACAGCCAGGCAGCAAGAACACAATGTGTCCAGTACAAAGCGAAAAAAGCAGACTGTGTCATTTGGGCTGCTCACTATGATCTCACCATTCTTCACAGTCTTATGGCACAGTGTGGGAGTCCTTTATTTATTTACAAAAAATGCATTCAGCTGCAAAGAGCTTTAAAAATACATCTTATGTGACACTGACTGGCTCAGGTATATATATATAAAAAAAAAAACAACAAAAAACAATTGTTAGGCCTTCGAGTGACACTACCCAGAGCAGCAGCAGTGAGTGCCAGAGCACATTCAGGATTACGTCTTTCTGAGGATAAAGCTGAGCATCATGATTAGAAGCGGAGCAAGATTATCTGAGGCCAGACCCTGGCAGACAGGCCCGTTTGGACAGGTCAGAGACTGGCTGCTGTACACAGACCAATTTACTCTTTGTCCGATGAGTACAGCCCATTCAGTGCCATTCAGGGATACTTTCTTCACCGGGATACCAATGTCTGCCAATGGTGTGTGTGTGTGTGTGTGTGTGTGTGTGTGTGTGTGTGTGTGTGTGTGTGTATGCCTGCGTGTGTGTGCTTAGAAATTGCTCGTCTCCGCTTGTTCATACAGAGCCCGCAGCTTCTCAAAACGTGGTCCCCAGTCCCCGAGCGTCTCCTCCCTTGCGTTTTCACCCGCATCTCCACCGCTTCCTCCGTCGAGTCCAGCCGAGCTGAAGGAGCTGAGGGAACCGGCAGACGAGCCTCCGCCCTCCGTGGAGAAAACCTGCAGCGAGTCGAAGGGCCCAGTGTCCGGATGCTGGTCTGCATCGCGTATGATCTCACACAGGTAGCGGGCCAAGTCCTGGCTGGAGAAGGAGATGGAGCGACGGGACAGCTGAGGGGGGCGTGCTTGGCCCTGCGCGGGAAGTCTGGATGGGGGGACGTCCCGGCGGAGGCTTGCGGTTGTGGTAGCAGTGGAGGAGGTGGAGGCTGCGGAGGGGGGCAGGGTGGTGGAGCTGGTTGTTCGACTGAGGGGTTCCAGTGGATGAACGGTGGGCGGAGGAGCAGGCGTCTGGTGAAGGAGGTGGTGGTGAGGTGGAGGGTGGTGCAGGGCTCTGGAGCGGCAGTACTGCACTGACTGGGCTGGGCTGGGCTGGAGAGACTTCTGCAGCTCCGCCATGTCGTAGGCATTCTAGAAACAAACAGGCCGTAAACAACGGCACAGGGGAAAACGAAAAGAAGGAAAACAGCAGGAATTATGGAGGTGTGAGGGGGAGAGGAGGAGAAATCTCATTCTATAATTACAGGACAAAAAACAATCTTACTTTGTAAAAAAAAGCTCACCGCGCCACTTCTTCTAGATTAAAATCCAGTGTGTGTGTGTGTGTGTGTGTGTGTGTGTTTGGGACATCAGAACATTTTGGCTGGTTCTCATAACTTCAAAGAGCTGTTTGAGGGTAATATGTGGTTTTTGGTTGAGGTATTGGGTTTAGGTTAGGGTTTTGGTTAGGGTTAGGATGTTTGGGTTGGGGTTGGGGTCTGGGTGTGAGTGTGTGTGTGTGTGTGTGTGTGTGTGTGTGTGTGTGTGTGTGTGTGTGTGTGTAAGTCAGACAGACCATGAGGATAAATCTAAGAGAATCTTTAAATGTTCTGTCACGGTAATTCACCTTGGCATGAAACCCATTCCAGAAGAAAACCATGGCAGCATGTTTTGAAATGGAGGGTTTGTGGGAGGAGGACGAGGAGGAAGAAAAGATACAGATGAAGGGGCTGTGGGCTGCTTTGTAAAGCTGATTAGGTGATGATGTGAAAGGTGCTGTTTTTACACAAGAGAGCTTAAAATATAATGACTCTTGAAAAACTGCAGCATTTGCTTGTGTGTGTATGTGTGTGTGTGTGTGTGTGTGTGTGTGTGTTTGGTTGACCACACACATTTGATCAAAACCACAATGTTATGCAAACTCTGCTGTTCAGTGTGTGTGTGTGTCAGTTGCTGCTGGAGAGAGGTGATCTTTTTTTGTGTATGTGGGGGCCCAACAGAAACGATCTCTCTCCCTATCACACACACACACACACACACACACACACACACACACACACACACACACACACACACACACACACACACACACACAAATTTCTGAGCTACATTAATTTAACTTGTTTGGGTTATTGATACACATTTATGTCCATTGGGATTGGTTTTTTTTGTGTGTTTTGTTTTGTTTTCTGTTTTAAAGGCAAGAGCTAGAAAACATTCATTCTGCTTGGTTAAATTTCAAATATAATGACAATATGGATGCTTACCTATTTTTATTTTTATTAGTTAAAACAAAACAAAACAAAACATTAAACCTCTGAAGTTTAGAGAGAACTGCCGCTGTGTCCAGAAATTGTGTTTGTCCTATTTTACCAATTCTAGGAAAACACAGTGGAGATTAACTGAATAAAAAAAGATAGAGACTAGATGGATGGATGCATGGATGGATGGATGGGTGGGTGGGTAGGTGGGTGAGTGGTGGGATGGATGTTTTCACTGTTGTGTTCAAATGCATGTGTGTCAAGAAAAGTTGCAGAAGAATCGATGCTAACAGTGCTAACCAGTGCTATATAGGTCACCACCGACCACAGGCCAAAAGCTTATTAGTGGACTTGAAGCTTCAAGGTTTCATTAACCAGATTATGTCAAGAGTTAGGTCTTCCGAACTCAACAGAAGACTTGTTTTCAGAGGGGCAACTTATTCTGGTATTTATGTAGATGATCAAATTATAAGATCAGCCCAATGAATGTGCAACGGGTCTGTTTATTTTATTTGCCATCTTGCTCCATATTTCTCCTCCATAATCTTCTCTAAAATAACATCTGTGTTATTCACCTGGTCTTCCTCACCGCCTCCTTCTTCATCGTAGTTGAGGACGTTCTCTCGGATGTCTTCCCAGCCGTCGTGGTGGGCGGAGACATGGTACACGCCTTCCTTCATGCCTTTGTAACTTCTCCAACGAGTGTAGAGGAAGATGCCCAGCAGCAGTACTGGAGGAAAGAAATATAGCAAAGTACAATAGGACATTTTTGTCCTTGCAGTACATCTGGAGTTAACTGTCTGTGAGTATGGCATCCCCCCTGAGACAACCTCAGATTGATGCCCATAGCGCAGTGTTATGAAGAACTGACTGATGAATCCAGATAGAGAACCGTTTAATAAATACAAAATACAAAATGAATTCCCAAAAATACCCGGGACATTGCTGCTGTTAGCTTTGAGCCTGTCTGTTGCTCGGACAGTAATAACAGTGTTGTGTGCGCATACATTTGGATGACAACTCCTCAGGGAAAATGTTTAGAGGTAAAACAACAGAGGCCCCAGGATAGATCCCTGTGCCACACCAAAGGTACAGCTGAGGGCAGAAGATATTTCCAAAGGACTTCCCAGTGAGGACCGGGTGTATCCCAGTTAGGACCGGGAGCGGATTCTTGAACATGATATTAACATTTGTGTCGCATCTTTTAACTCGCACCACGGATGCGAGTGAGCTTGGTCTCCATCCCTCCCATCTAAAATCTCTTCATATCTTTGTTCTTGCTCCATTTATCAAGTCACATCTTCAAGTCAGGGGCACATTTATCGAATAAGGACACCAAAAGAAAGCACTCAGAGGTCCCAGTGAATTGATAACAGCCCATTAAACAGTTCACCCTCTGACAACTCTGCAAGAGTGAAGCCACTCAGCCAGAAACCATCTACAGTGTATGGCAGGAAAAATCAATATTCATTTACTGTCAGCTTGTTTTTCTCACTGCCGTCCAGA
Source organism: Tetraodon nigroviridis (assembly GCA_000180735.1). NCBI lineage: Eukaryota > Metazoa > Chordata > Actinopteri > Tetraodontiformes > Tetraodontidae > Tetraodon > Tetraodon nigroviridis. Next base: position 22,863 of record CAAE01013701.1, read on the forward strand.
TTCTGGCACATCTGGGATGATACTGTCTCTCTGTTTCAATTTTGAGAGTGGTATTACAGTTTTGAATGTGCACAGAATAAAACATGTATTTGTTTTGTCCAAAGATGAACACCTGCTTGCAACACAACGGCTTGTGAGACAGGCAACAATGAGGGCAACGCTAAGGTCACAGGCGGGCGCGCTCGCCCAGCTGCAATCATTTTCATTCACCGCAGGGGTTCCTCAAGCCTTTCAAAGCTGCTCAGAGCTTCTCACAACCACAGTCAAGTGACGCGGACCACCAAGATATGAAAATCGGCCGGTTCTTGCTAGTTTTTGTGAGGGAATGCTTACAGGCATTTAGGTTAGTAAAGTGGGTAAAACGTATGTTAGCACTGACAGGATGTGGCAGTCCTCACCAAACATCGTTAATGTATGTTTAGTGCATGTGTGCTGTATGCATGTTCTGAAGAGTCTCCCTTCAATTTATTTTCTTTCTCAATGTCCTCTTTTTCTCTCTTTATATATATATCCGTATATGTGTCCGTGTGTGTGTGTGTGTGTGTGTGTGTGTGTGTGTGTGTGTGTGTGTTATACCATTTATCTGTTTGCTTTCACTGGTATTCTGACTATCGCTTCTAATCTTCATAACCTTCTCTAGCCTATAGCTGTCATGCTCTAGCCTCTAGCTTCTCTACCTGTTTCGTCCCATCACTGTCCTCATCCTTCTCGGACGACTCCTTGGTCGTTAGCACCGGGTTACGCAAACTTCTCTAATTCTAATTTAGAAAAAACGGCAAATTACACAAATGCTGAGGGAGCACAAATAAAGATCTAACTACTTCTGTGGGTGCCGTTAGCCGCTGGAAGGAAACTGTGTTGCAAAATGAAAAGCTCATTTGGACTTTGTGCAGAGTTGAACTCTCCTTGGATGCACAGTCAGCATCAGATCTGCTGTAATCTGATGACCAGGGAGATCCATCACAGTCTGCACTCCTCCGATGGTGAACACTGAGTGTGTGTAATGGGAGTTCTAGTCAGACAATCGATACGAGAGCTGCCCTGCAATGAAACCAGTCTATGAGCACATCAACACAAATCGATAATAAAGAATTGATTTTAGCCTCATCAAACAGTAATAGTGTTTACTGCAGCCATCTGTGTCTACATGCTCAATTGATCACTGCTCCTCCTCTGACTTCTCTGTATTTTTTTTTTTTCAGGTCTTTGCTGCCAGGGTGTTAACATCCTTCTCCCAACGAGAGGTAAAATTAAACATCTTACAAGATTAAGTGAAACATGTCCACAAGTAAGTGCAACAATAAAAAGTAAGAAGCAACTGATGACAGCATTTCTCATGGAAATAAATCATTTGGACCTGCTTTTTTGCAGAGAATTCAACAACGAGCGGTCGATTAATTTATAATAGAAGCCAACCAGTGATTCAGGGATGAAAAAAATCTTTTCTGAAGCTAGTTGCCAAACAATAGAGACCATGCAGTCAGGTTTACAGCAGCTACGTGGTCTTTGGTAAAAAAATGAAAAGAAAATATACCACAGAAGAGCTGTGTTGATGCACGTGTGAACGTCAAAAACCACAAACCCTCCTGCTAAAGATATTCTGGCTTGTTTGGCTCGCTCGTGAAGCCACACGTCCCAATCCAAGTGCGATACATGAACATACCGTCAGCCGGAAACATCTAGGTCATCTTTGGGAACAAAGGAGCAGATTTCAATCTGCTGTCTGTGCTGCTTTAAATCCAGTTGTTGAGCTGAGTTGTTGTCGAATCACACAACCATCCTGAGGTCTTGAAGGCAAAGATCGGCTCTCATTGCAGTCAAATTGCAGTGAGCCATTTTTAACCTGATTTTTTTTTTTAGGGTTTTTTGTCAATACCAATCTAGGTGTTCTATAAAAAAGAAGAAAAAAAATCTGTGAAGCAATTCAGGCCTCACCAGCACTTTAAATGTAACGTTTTTCAAACAATGACCTTCCTTACTTTGAGAAAGTCACACACAGCACCGGGTTTTTACGGAAATCCAGCTGAAAGAGGGCACGTTTATTACATTACATCTTTAAAATTGGATAAAATTACATCACCTCTGCCTCAGACATGTAGCAATTATTTTGTAGAATTATTTTGAATATTAATGTTTCAGAGATCAAGTGTTTCAAGTTCTTCTATTTCGCGACAATGTCTTTTCAGGGTTTGCTGTGCATCATAAATTATTCTATTTCAAGTTTTATTACTTGATCACCATAGCTGAATGACTTTACATCGACAGCTGAATAAAATATTAAAGTCAATCCTCTGGCTAAAAAGAAAGAAAAAAAAATCCTTGTTATCTTGGATCCATCTCTAAATTTTGCAAATAAAACATCTCATTGTTGTTGGTGCCATCAAGTCACGATAGCAAGCGTGTTGTTATGATTTTGCTTTTCTTTTGTTGCTAAGGAATGCTGAAAAGCCATGGGAATGTTGGGAAGAGTGTCTCAAAAGACTTCCTTTGCAATGGAAGGCTGCGGGGTGTTTTTTTTAAACTGCAATATTGTGAGCAGCCTCTTGGGGAAACGAAACAAGAGAGAAAGTTAAAATCATAAATAAAGAAAATTAGAACGGAGGAAGTCGATGAAGAGTCAGTAATCATCAACATTACCAATAAAATGTAAAATCTAAATGCGGCGTAAGACAATGCCAATGAATAAATACAGAGGAACAGAATGGGCAGATTAAAATAATACAATTAAACAATAAATTTAAGACTGCAGTGCTGGCTGTTAGCAAAATACTGTTAACCTATTGCGACTATAGAGACAATAAACAATTTACAACATAATTCTGGATCCAAACCAATAAATAATGGTTAAAAAAACAACAAGTAAAGTGATCGGTGATGTATCGTAAGAGGAGGAAAGATTTCTAATTGATTCATCTGCTCACTCTAGAGAATTTTAACTCAACCAAAGCTGCTTGCTGACGTGGCTGTTGTTCAGCAGAGATTTTACACATATATTTTTGGGTTTTTTTAAATATCTTTACAATATATGAATGTGTAATAATCCACTCATTAAAAGTTTCTTGAAATTCCATCAGCGATTGCAAACTGACTTCACACAAGTCTTTTTCCAGGAATAGTAAACAAGAAGAGACATCAAATGGCTTGTAAACAATTTTCTGCAACAACACCGACAAAGAAAAACCCATCATTCCCAGACAGCTTTTCTGTTTCTCCCAATTTGTATCAAACGTATTTGTGTGTCACAATCATCAGTTAATAAATGTCTCCATTTTACACAACTTTCATGGACAAATAATAGAAATCCGTTTGAAAGGAGGGAAGAAAGACTTGAAACTTAATCAGATTTATAGTGGTAAAAACCTTGATTTTTAAAGATAAATGATTTTGCAGAAATGACCATGCAGCCATCAAGGTGGACTTATAGGAAGGATCACTTATTCACCTATTATGTCTAAAACTAAATAACTGAAGCCCAGTCAAACAAACATTAGCGGCACCCAGAGGATAATTGAAAACACTTAAGAAAAATGGTCAAATAGACACATTTGCTTTGAAATTGCTAAATAATTAACCAATGCAGTACTTTTTTTCCAAGTTTTTCCAAACAAAATAAGTACCCACGACTGATATTGTAATTAAAAAAAAAGAAAAACAGATAACTGAAAGAACGCCTTAGACTTTGTCTTTCCATCTTAAATTTTGGACTTCTGCCAGCAGATAAAACAGGTACATTTAGGAATAAAACTATATATTTCATCTTTCCCCAGAGATTAGTGTGACAGGGCAGTAAAAAAATATCTAGACTCTCTTAAAGTTCCATCCTTTTGTGGGTTTAAGGTCCACTATTTAGATCATTTGACCGTGTAAAAACTAGTCCTGTGCCAATACAAGTTCCTATAAAGGTCAACTTTATTTAATTAATGAAATGAACATTATTATTATTGTAGTGTCTCTTTTAATCAAGAAGCCCAGATCTGACCCTGAGCAGGCAGCTTCAAAGAAGCCAGAACCTGAAAACTTGATAAAGATCAGGTGCAGAACCAAGTGCCTTAAATCATACGAAGACCAGTTTTAGAGCAGGATGAGCTGGGGAAGTATAATTTTAGACCTTTCCCATTTCGACTAAGGTCTGACATGACATTCAGCTTCAATCTGCATTCAAATGAACAGAAAGAAGCCTCTGTGAAGTCTGTGCATCAGCGCAACATCTGTGCACGGAAAACTGGAATGGGTGAAGAGGGAATACACGCAGTTAGAATACAGAGTTGAAGATGTCAGCCTCACCAGAGCAAAAAAGGTTAAGACAAACATTTAGAGCCAAAGAGATGTCAGCAGGATTTCCCTTACAAACAGTAAATTTACTAACATAAAAACACAAAAGCCAAAAGTCAGAGAATAAATCAAATCTTGTGGTTGTGCAGTGAGTGTTTTTTTTTTTTTTTACTCAGACTAGATGATATTCAGAGGTCCGTGTTATTAATCATTGATGCTGTTGAAACACAGCCTCTGAGCTGTTTTGTTTTTAGCTTTGACTGAAGGAACAAGAACCAACACTGGTTCAACGGTGCCACTTTCAGCAAGGAAAAACCAGGTTGACCGGCTGCCCCCTGCTGCCTCAAGATGCGTTCACAACCCTGAGCCTGGAGCCCAAATTCACTGTGATGTGTAGATCATTCAGGGTGTGTTGAATCTCCCGTGGTTGCTCCTGCATACGACATCTCCTTTAGCACGATTCTGAACCCCAGAACAGGAATTAACAACCCCAAAATAGTGTATGAACATACATAATTAGTTTTTCCTAATTGGAAGTCGGTTATTTTGCCACCAGTGAATGAGTGTGAGGATTTACAAACACCTCAGCTTGGCTGCAATTGTGGTTTTTTTGCTGAAACGATGCGAAGTAGAAAACTGATCAGCTACCCTCTGACCCTCCTGAGATCTATTACTGCTGCTGGACCTAGAACCCTCTCCAGGGCCCTGCCTGGATCCTGCTGCTTTGGCTCAATGTCCTCTTGATCCCCCCGTCTCTCCACTCCTCTCCTCCCTCTCCCTCCCAGACGGCCCCAGCAGATGGCCGTCTACTCTGAGTCTGGTTCTTCGCAAGGTTTCCTCCTGTTAAGAGGAGGTTTTTCCTGTCGCCATTGGGTTACTCAGTGTGGAGCTTTGTCCTGGGACCTGTTTCTCTCTCTTTTCTTAAATGTGTAAAGTGTCTTGAAATGCCATTGGTATGAATTGGCACTTTAAAAAAAATTGAATTGAATTCAAATTGGTTAGAGTGAGACGATTGTAAAGCAACCACCAGCGGTGAGAAAGGTAACTTTCTGTGCCCAGCGGACGAGATGTGAAAAAAGAAGGGTTAAAAAGACGGGTTCACATCAGCAGTACAGAGCTGCATGAGGTGTGTCATTTATAATGATTTATGTTTTATGTGCTCCGACATCAGTGTTAGTATAAAATTAAAAAGTGCTCAGATCAAGCTAACTAACAACTGCAAACGTGGCCATAAAGTGGAATCTGATCAACAAAATCTTTGAAAAGTAGTGTTTTCTTCAGCTTTTCAGGAAGAGAGCCATTTCCCTCCCTCTCCTCCTGCTGTTTAAACATAAGTACTTTATACAGCCACACTGATATTGCTATTTATATTTCAGAATGCTTAAGGGATGTAGCAGCAACGCTCTGGTGAATTCAATCACTACTGAAGCCCCTGAAGCTTTGATCTCAGCTTGTGCAGGTCCGTGTAAACAGAACTTTACGCCTACAAATCAAGTAATTAAAACTCAAAATACAGCCGAGAGCAGATGAAGTTCGGACGTTGCACCTGATCTGTCTGAATCGTAGCACCGAGTCTGAAGACAAAAATTCAGAGATGAGACGGAGGATCGCTCCTCCGTCTGATGGAGGTGTTCTTTCCACATCAGACATGGTCAGCAGCAGTGACAAGGACACTCCCCTCAGCACTGTCCACGTTATCTCCGTGTAATAACCTGCATCCCCTCGCTGTGCTGAGACAGCTGCCGCCACGTCCTCTTTCACTTCGCACTCCGCTTATCTGTTTGCTTCTCCTACTACTTCAAATTGTTCTGCTGATCTCATTCCAACAACAGCAACATGTCACTGCTCTGAAAGCACGTTCCGTGCTGCGTGCGCCGAAGGGGAATTTGTTAGGACTCCCTATCCCTGATGAGTAAGAACATTGGGAAAATGGACAAAAATGATATTCAAGGAAGAAAATCAGACAAGTTCAGATGGAAAGTGTGTGTTTATAATGAATGGATTCAGAAGAAACGTGGCTTTGATATACATGTTTCTGTTAAACAAGGGTCTCATGCAGAAGTTGTCCGTTTTATGGCTGCGGAGCGGTTTTAAGTGTCTGGAGTGTTGGTGAGGGCAACAAAGGTGAACTGCAGTAAATGGATCCATTTAATGTGAAATATCTCCCCCTCAGGTACACAGTGTTTTTCTGTGATGACTTTTGTTCCCTCCAAACAGAAACCTTCCCAAACAGCGCGAGCACAAATGTGGCATTAGTTGCTAAGCAACCACTGCCCTTTAACAGTTGCCATTCCTCCTCTTCCAGTTTTGGTTGAAGCAAATCAAAATCGGCAATTTTTCTTGAGTTGTGTTTGTATCTCAATGCTGTGGCCATTCCTTCTGATAAGGTCTATTTTCACACAGATGTTAGGAACTTGAACTGATTAGAGTAAAAATGGTTGAACCCTGGCCACAGGCACAGGAAGCAGCTATTTTTTTTTAAAATAACAATCACATGTTCCAAAACTCCTGTATGTGCCGCAGTGGTTGATGGTGGTGCTCAGCCTACCTAGCAAAGCCATGAAGCAGATGCAGATGGCAAAGAGCGAGCTGAAGCTCAGGCCCACGTCCTCGCGGTAGATGGCCAGCGTTGTTTCGCAATGGCGTCCTCTGTAACCTTCAGGGCAGTGGCAGGTGAATTTTGATGGCGACTGGGCCACGCACGTTCCCCGGTGACACGGTTGTGTGGCACACAGGGTGTAAACACAGGACTTTTTAGTTCCATTTACCCGGATCATGTGACCAGGAGGGCATCTATGGAAAAAAAGGGAAAAGACAGGAAAACTAGTACATTGATTTAGACACAAGCAATATAAAATGGTGATAAACTCTATTACAATGTGCAAGTTACATAATTCTGTATGCAACAACTATGTTCACCATTTTTGACAGAGAAAAAGATGCCTTTGCTCCTCAAGGGATGAAAATGTTGACTGTGACACCAGCAGGAATTATTTCATGCAGACAGAGACACATTACGTGTCTCACTACAGAGAGCATCGCAATAATTAAAAGCTCATTTAGGTAGAACAGCTTGAACAAACATTTTATGAGCCCATTAATTCAGCATCCCAACCAGACTGAGCATTCCAGTGGTATCAGGAATAAATGGAGTTGACTCACGACTTCTCAGTCACTCTTTACATCGCTGATAATAAATTTACTCCTTGTGTATTAAACAACACAATAAAATAAACACCCTTCAGTGTCTTTCTCTAGTTTCTGTTATCTGTCTTCACATGCTTTTATTCTGCTACTACTTACACTAGAATACTGAATAAACATGCACGATTTTCCCCATTTGTAACACAAGTACAAGCGTTCTACCACATGACTTTTGTTATTATTATTAAACATCTAACTGAAGTCACGGACACCAGACACAAGCTTCTCTGCAAAAGCCTGTGTACAAGTTGTGGTTTCCAGGTTAGAGAAAAGATCAGAGAATATTGCTTTCACTGCTT
>CAAE01013701.1:30959-45745 GCA_000180735.1 Tetraodon nigroviridis
TAGCTCTTTCTGGTTGCGCTGGGGCACTGAAGTGCACAAATTCATTTCAGAGATAATATACCCGCTAGTTATGTAGTATGGGGTCGAATTTAATTCAAATGTAAAACCAATGCGTTGCGTGGCTAACAATAGTCAGCCCATAATTAGATATTAGCTTTTAAACATCAATTGAGACGCAATATGCAATTCACGATGTTAAGACTATATATATATATGTATATTTATTTATATATATATATATATATATATATATATATATATATATATATATATATATATATATATATATATATATATTTTATTTTTTTTTTTTTAAGATTGTTAAACGTATGTACCACACTACCCCTTGACTATTTTTTCCAACATGGCTTGCTGGTCATGACCCAATGTTTCTCGACAGAACATCTGTGCCGGTTTACTGACTGAAATGTTTTTTCCAAACATCTTCACTCTGAAACAAGGTTACAGAGTAACCCTTCGTTCTCTGTCATCTCCAAACTCTGTTATATGTTCCATACAGGGTAACATTTCACAACAAAACCTCAAACAAAATATTTGGAAATGTCTAACCCACAGCGATATAAAGGCTGTGTAAGTGAAGGGCAGATTCGGTCAATCAGGAACACAAATTTGAGCCATGGCACAAAAAGAGAGATGGTGTGAGACACAAAGGCCATTAAAGGAATGGCCATTCAATCTGCACAGAGCTTAAAAACAGAGATGGAAGCTAATGAAATGCTGCCTATTCTAGATAGAGGAGGCCCCTATCTCAGGTCTTCAAAGTAGGGAGTGCTTGATACATTTAGATGGTTAACATGTTAAATTCACTAGGGTAATATGTGCGTTTGTAAGCAAATAAAGCTCCGGCTACAGAGCTCATGAAGCCACACTCTCAGTGGTCCAAACCCATAGTACTAGCAAGCTTTTGGAGTTCATAAGATTTGTGTACAGTCTCCTCTCTTCTGGACCTGGGCTCCTTGCCTGTTGATGGAACGTGATATCAATGTGCTGTCAGTTCAGACAATAAAGTGGTGATTGTCTGTCTTGGCAGAAAATATCGTGGTACAATTGGAACAACTCAGATCTAGCATGTTTATGTTGTGGGACAACCAATGGCCTGTCCAGCAATGATTGATCCTGCAGCCTTTTGGTACAGCAGCCGGATAGACACTTTTACACAGGATGCATCTACAAATGGGTGCAAAATGCATCTTAAGACCAGTGGAAAAGCTCAACCTGGCTTGAGATTACCACTGGGGGTAGTTAAGGTAGGTTTTTCTGAAATTCTTCAGTGTCTGGAGTCATCACAAAAGTCACATTACAGAGGTCAGAAACCATGTCCAGGAGGTTTTTTTTAACTTCTACTGATTGTGCTATAATTTGCTCTAAACATGTGATTTCCTCTAAAGTCCAGAAGAGGATGGGGATCTTCATCCAGTTTAAGGCTAAAAAAATATTTAGAATTTATAAATTCAATTCAGTTTAATTTACATAGCTTCTTTTACAACAGAAAAGTGTTTCTAGATGCTTTACAGAGGCAGAAACCCAGAACCTGGGGGTAAGCACAGTGGCAGCAGAACAACTATTTTTAACAGGAAGAAACCATGAGCAGGACCAGGCATACAAGAAGAAACCATACTGATAAAAGCCGGGTGGCTAAAGAAGATGAAAAAAAGGGAGACATGACACAGAGAATAAGAGAGAGAGAAAGAGAGTGAGCGAGAGAGAGAGAGAGAGAGAGAGATAAAGAGAAGAAGAAATTAGGGTTGGACTTAGCGTTCGAAAGTCTAATATTTTATTGGTAAAAATGAAGGGTCTGGTTGACAAAAGAGACTGTAAGATGGGGTCTTATCACTACTTATGCATTTACTCAAAAAACAAACTGGCTTTTTAACTCTAGCTTTGAAGCTAGAGTGGCTAGCTAGATGTTGCAAGTTATCTGGAGGAAGTTCTGAATGTGTTAAGCTGATCTCCCTCTCTTGGCCACTCGTTACGCCTTCTGTAGATAATAACTTTGTCTGTGGCCTGTGATCTGCAGGCTTCCACACTGTAGAATGTTGTGTAGGTAAAGGTACAGATGTTGCCACGCACCGTGCAAATAAGAAAGAACGAAATGGAGGAGCGGACTGAAAATAAATAGTACTAGTAAAATGAAATAAATAAGTCTCTTGATGATTGGATGGATGATTTTGGGTGCGCGAGCCAGAGGCAGGAATAGTAGGGAAGGCTGGAAGTGAATAGGCTGCACAGGCTAAAAGCAGGCTGCTGTTTTCAGGAGCAGAAAAATTGGTCAGATTAGTGGATGCGACAAAAAGCTCTGTGTTTGATTTGGTTTCATCTGTACCTGTGACACGTTTTCATATAACACTTTCTATTTTCTGCAGACAAAAAAACCCAAAAAACACACAACAAAAACCTCACACAAAGTCAAACAGATGTGAAACTTCAAAGAGGCACAATCGCATTAAGCTCAGAGGGCTGCAGACTCCATGCAACACTTCAGGCATTTAGTGAAGTGTCTGAAGCAGATGGGTTCATGTTCATATTCATTACCTTTTAGCCAGAGACATGACTTATGCTACCTCTTTGGAGTGTTTAACTTTTAAAAGGCTCATTGGACTGACAATAACACTGCCTGCAAAAACAGTCTCTTCATTCATTTTGAATGAGCCCACTTTTACAATCGACTGGGGACTCTGTGGCTCCAATAGGAAAGTAAAAATGGAAGCAGGAAGCAGCTGAACTGCAGCTTTACTACGGGAAAGTCTGGTGAGTTGAGAAGGTCTTTTTTTTCTGGTATAAACAGAGCCGTTTCACATAAAGCAGTGATACGGGGTACTTTTCTATCTGGCAGGCAGAGTGTAGAGAGCAACAGCGCTCTTCTCAGTTTAAAAAATATTGAATTAGCCGATTTGCCACAAACATAATTGTGAACTTTCACGCCAAATTTTTTGATTCTGTGTCTGAGAGATTGTTGTTTCTTTTCTTTTTGCAGCATCTTTTCAAACACAAAGCCGAGCACTGTATTTTTATTTATTTATTTATTTTTTTTTTTCGGTCATGATAGAGATATCTAATGCTACACACATCTGTGGATGGCTTATGTAATCTACTCAATGCCCCTCTCTATATGCCCCTGCAAGGTTAATTAGACCAGTCTGACAGAAGCTACTTGTTAAAGCCTTTAAATCTACTCATCACTCATGTGACTTGGGATGAGAGACATCTTGTCATTTTTCTTTTTTTTTTGTCCTACATTGTTATTTAAAACCACTTCGCTCTACCTTGATTTGCTCTGTGTGTCTAATTTACCTGTGACTAAGTGGAATTATGACTTTACAGGTTAGTTAGTGATGGTAGCTAATCTAAATTTCTAAAATCAAGAGCAGAATCACTGGCTGAAGTATTCTCCCGCTGACAGGTTGTTCTCGGAATCGACCTATTTCACGCACATTTCTTTTAGACCATGTCAATTTAATTGAAATACATTTTATTTCAAGACATTTTTTTATTTGTATGGTATAAAGGTGTATTGCTGAATGCTGAATACAGAATGACAGGCTGCTCTAAAAAGAGAAACCTGAAAGTTCATTCCCAATTATCTTTGGACTGGATTTTTTTGTAACACATCTTGTTGATGTTAAAAGGGAGTGAACAAAAGCCAAAGGCACTGATTGGTTGGTTGGCTGTGTCTTCATGCTTACGTGTCAAAACGTCCAACAAAAGTGTGAATCTTTTGTACACTGCAGTTGCAGGTGACTCACCTGCATTCATGCACTCTCCATAGGTCAACACAAATGAAAGGAGGGCTGCACTGGTTCCTCTTGCAGGAGTCAGACGAGCACCCGACAGCGAGCCCCTGCACGCTGACCTGGGAAACCCCATCTCGCGGTTGACTGTCCAAGGGTAAATAACGTCCATTGAGACGTACATCCCTCATGCAGCCTGCAGACAGAAAACTCTAATTACAGGGTTTCACTTACAACAGCTGAGACTGATGAGACGCTGACAATCACAATTAAATGTGTGGTTTTTACTTAACTAGTGAAATATTGTTGGCATGAAAAATATCCCTTAATTTACAAATAACCAGTTGGGCTAAGCCAGCTGATCATTCCCTACAAATCCTACATTTTTCTAAGGTTTACAGTTGAACATTAAACATTAATTTGACTTGTGAAAAAATGATAAAGTCTTGTGATGATGAATTTTGTATCGCTTTAAGCAATATCTCCAACAACAACTCTCACTCCACACACAAATGTGTAAACACCTTCACCAGCACAGCACATTTGTCACATCTTTTGAAGAGAAGTGCTTGTGAAGTCCATTCAGTCGATACGTGTATTGTCTCTTCATGCCTCAGGCAGAGTTCTGTCTACTCCTTTGACTGTCAAACTCCACTGAGCGCTCTCAGCGAGCTGTCCTCTTCTCCCAGTACTAACTCATGACAAATATTCGAGGGGTCAAGGGTCTTTACCTGGCAAAATAATGTAAAAATGTACCCAGGCAAAGACAGTTGCCTCTATCCATAAGTGAAACGAGGGAAACATTATCAAAATGGTATGTTTCATGACAGCAGTCAATATAATGATGATGAAAAACAAAGAAAAACAAACAAACACACAAACAAACAAACTTTATTACCAAATTGTGTTAATTATGTTAATTAAACAGGTGAAAAAAAGTCTTTTTGTATCTTTCAGGTTGTTGAGTGTAGTTTTGCGTTTGGATTTTCCAATAATAAAGACTCTAGAAAGAAAGTACTGCAGAAAGAGAAGATGGTGCCAAACAGTCTCACACAAGAACCTCAGTCTGGGAAAGTTTGGAATGATAAAATGCTAAAGTTTGCTGGAAATGTTGGCGCTGACAAAGGGTTGCTATCATTATGTGCTGTGACATTAAAGAACTTGTCCATTTGACACGTTGTCCTTGTTGCCTCCAGCTGCTTCCATGCAGACGTGTTTGACAGCTGCAAAGCGTGAACATGGAGTCAAGTGAAGCACTTTGACTGGTGGAGGTGCTGAGAAGAGCTCCAAGCTCTGGCTACAGTGTACTTTTTTATATCTGGTTGCCTGAAAGGTCTCCTTTTAAAAAAAACTAAGTCGATAGACAACACAATTTACCAACAATATCAACGCTTTTAAAACAAGACATTTTAGTGAGTTTCTGTTATCAAAACTCTTTTTTTTTGTAAACAAGTGTTGCCACCCACCCTGGAAGCTCTTGTTGATTCCAGACGGGAAGGTGTTTCCCAGCATCACTACCGTGGGGTCTATGATGATTTCTCTGCTTCGACCCCGTGATCCCGTCACCTCTCGTTGGCCTCCGCCACCATCCAGCTTCAGCATCATTTCATTGTCATGGCGATCAAGGAAGACCTCATGCCATTCTCCGTTGTCGAGGCGATATTTGGGCAGGGTTAGGTTGTAGTCTCCATCGCCGATGTTGTAGGAGACGCAGAGAAGACCCTGCAAAATCTTCAAAGGACATTTACAATGAGTTTGGCAATGAAAGAGTTTGACTAAAAAAAACAAAACATTTACCTTTTAAATTTGACATTACAAGTGAATCCGAGTGAATTATTTATCTCGATGGATATTAACAAAAAAAGAATGCTGAAACATTTCCCCATAACAAGCATCAAACAACTTCCTGAAAAGGTTTGAAGCCCACTGTTTCCTCATCCATCGCCGCTGTCTATCATGTCTGTTGTCGCCCACCAAAGCAATATCTGCTCCCACCAGCACAGACAGTGACAGAAAAGTTAGATCTACTTTGATTGTTTTTAAAGGTCACACTAAATGTGTCCAGTTTGGGACTACACAAGAAAATGGCTCAGGTCTGATCAGAAAACCCGTCTACCACCTCCCTCTGTGACACAACCTAATTATCGCTTTTAATGCCTTCAATTTCCCTGCATTTTAACATAGTTTTTTTCATATTTAATTGAGGAAAAAATAAACATAGAGTTCTGAAATATTCAAACAAAAGTTGTTTTGAGTGATACTAAGCGAAAAACATGCTGCTTCTTTGGAAGAAATCACGGCTGCACAACTTTACTAAACCCCAGGGATGTATTTAAAAAAGGAAAGTGTACGGATTCATTCCTCAGAGGTTAGATGTGACATTGGTGCTTTGCCCCAGGCCTCAATTTCAGGTTCCAGAGATCAAAAGAAAGACATTTTATGTGGTTGGCAAAATCTTTGTTAGATGCAACATCAGAAAAAATTAAATTAAATTTAAAAAAAAAATCATGTAGCTGGTAGACATGTCCAATTCAGTAATATATAGGTAGAAAACCTTTGGTGTGTTATAAAAAACATTGATATTAGCATATGACTATAGTCTGCAGCTTGAGAGATCATTCTTGCTGTTGGCTGATACCTTGAACAAACAAACAAACAAAAATAAACAAACAAACAAACAAAAACACCACAGTGGCTGAAAAGAGTTACAGTGTTCCTGTTTAAGCTGTGAGAAGTGGGCATGAATAGGGACGGTTCTGGTGTTTGCTTAAATCTGGTCTTCAGATGGAAATGGGTTTGTTTTGCTGAGACTGTCAAACGGACCTCCTGTCAGTCACACGGTAATAGACATTTAAATCGAATACAGGAGCCTCTGTTATCTTTTTCTGAGGAACAGGAGGACAGAATGAGTCTGAGGGCCGCTTCTGGAGAGATAGCAAACTGAGTGATTCATGCTCATTTCAATTTCAAACTGGATCCTCCGAGTGTCCCACTGAGCATAATTTTCTCCTCTCCATCTTCCTTGGCCACAACTCATATGTAAACAGAGGACTAAGATGAGACAGATATGTGACCGGAAAGGACAAGTGGGTGACAGCCATTTTGCCATTGCTCCTTCACCACAAAAATAAAAACAATCTATGATTTTTTTTATAATTTTTTTTTTATTATTATTATTTGGGTTTTTTTTGCGATTGAGACATTGTGCAGTCTCCTTTTCAAAAGACAAAACTCCCACCTGTTCACGCTGTTCTGGCTGATGCCTTTGTTAGACTGCTGAACCTCTCACCTGGCTTTGCATCCTCCGTCCGTGACACTGCCTGTATTCTAACTTCCAAGGTTGTTTTGTAGAGAACCAGTGGCTCGTTTCTGTGATGAAGGATTTGCAACTGCACCACAGCATGCATACGTCAGAAAATCTTCAAAAAAAAAGAAAGAAAGATAAAATTGTTTATTACTATAGTACGTTTTAGATACAACAGGATACTTGGTGACATATAAAGTCACCAGCAGACTATAAATTCTGAGATACTGGCCTGAAACTTTACTGTGCGCTCTCTAAATTACCATTTAAATCATGTCCCATCTCTTCATCCATCTGACTTGTAGCTAGACCTTACTTTCTCTCTTTCTGTCATTAGTCTGTGCAAACACAGTTTACCAAATGAGGTGGATAGAACCGAGTCCGATACAGGCAAATGATCAAAACAGGAGTTTCCTCAGGTCTTTAAATAACTATCTCTTTTCCTATTCGTCAACTGATAAGCAAATTATCCTGTTAGGTTTTCCATTTTCTGACATTCTGACTTATTAGAGTTTAGGACAAATACTGTTTGTCCAAAATGAATGCTGCAGATCATTTACTTGATTGTTCCAAAGGGCTGATCTATCCAGACTTTTAAATTAAATGAGTAAATCTTATTGGGAACAGCAGAAAAGCCACAATCCTGCAGCTTCTATTAAAGCTGCCGGTTATCACAGAGTAACAGTTCATAACCCTTGACCCCAGAAAGAGAGAACTGACAGCACTGGACAGAGAAATGTAAAAAGTTCGATATGAACTAAGAAAGAAACGTTAACAAATGTACTCTAGAAGCAGTACCATACCACAGAACTTTCTAATAAAAAAGGTAGGAAAAAAAGCCATTGCTTTTGAAGACCCAGTCAAGGTAATCTGCTCTGTAAAATAAATGAGTCACAAACAATGAACTTAATGATGCAGTAAAACAGCAAAGTGACCTTTAGTTCTGCAGTATTTAATGACTCTTCTGCCGAGGCCATCGACTCTAGCTATGCTAACTAACAACATGCCACGCATTCTAATACGACACACAAAATATCATTTAAAACGCATAATGTATTTTTTCACTGAAGCCAATATAGCCCTCTGTGGAGAAAACTTAGTTGAAAGTGTTGAAGGTGGAGACTTACAGAACATTTGTTTTGGTTGCTTTTACTGGTACATTTAGTGATGCAGGAGAGGAAGGAACGTATGAGTGGAATATTCAGTGTTTGTGTGGTCACACTGCGCCACCATCCTTAAACACATGTTTAGAGACTCAGTAACACAGCGGTGAGCTCCAGCTGCTCAAGCAAAACAGCCATGTATGCTCTTTTTTAACACAGTCAACCCATGATCACGAGAAGCATGCAGGGTTCCACAGCTTATGTGAAGGTTATGTAAAATGTTGAATAATAAACACAACCAATACAAGTTTTAAAAAAAAGTAAAAAGAAATTAACACTTCTACTTTGCTCTAGTCTACAGTCGGATCTGAGTTATGAGGCCGAAGAGAAAAAAAAAAACCCAAAACTCTTGAAAATCAAACCTGACATGATGCTTTAAAGGCTGAGATTAATTCAAAGCTGGAGAAAATGGTGAGAAGACTTTAATCTCATTACTTCTTGCTACACATACAATGATTCCAAAGGTTTCTAAGGATTCTTCAGACTTTAATCTTTAACAGTGTTTGCCTGATATTGTTCTTCTCTGTTCCTCAAAGGATGTGAAGTAACACTTGAGCTAATCCACCCACATTTAAGGGGTTTTTGACTAAAGTGCACTCTTGTTTCTGAGTCAACAATTAATCAAAGCCAGCCTGAAGAGCTTATTACTATGGATCATCTTAAAGCAAAGAGAGACATTGCTCATTTATACAATTTGTACGCATATACTCAAAGGATTGAAGCAGCAAAATGTAAAAGCCTAACAAGAATGAACCAATCTGTAACACGGGGGATGGAACAAATTAGTTCTAATGTACACCATATATATATATATATATGATTAAAAGCAAACAGAATTATTACAATGTGAAAAGTAACAGAGGATATCTACTAAATCCTGTTGCAGACCCTCCAGAGGTTCACTTCTGAGAAAAAATTTATAAGGCTTCATGTACTTCTGTGCTCTTCATATCTACATTCAAAGACTGGAAACTGATTCAGAGGTTGTGTGATGGCGTTTAAGAGCAACTGTGTCAGCTGGATAACAGGAAGAGACAGATGGATGACAGGCAGAGATCAGAGGATCGGGCCGTGACCGCAGTCCTGGGACGGATAATCGTTTTCATTTTAGACAGCGTGTTTGATCAATACCTGTGACCACTGTGGAGAAAAGTGACGGGGAAGATGGTGAAGGCTGCATGATCCTACTGAGGTGGATACAGGAGAGGAGAGGTGTAGAAATAAATGACTGTACTGTAGCTGCCCCTTCATACAAATACTGTTGTAAAGAAAAAAAATACTGGACTATTTATTACAAAAACACAGTCACTGGAAATTTTTTGGGTACTTTTCTTAATTTGTCATTTTTTTAAATTTGTTTAGGTTCCATTTTTAGGAATGAATGTCTAATACTCTGATATTTCCAATATTCAGTGTTTTCACATGTTTGAAATCTATGCAAAATTCAGTTTGCTCCAAAGAAAATGGTTTGACAGGATCCTTAAACAATCCTTGGAGCTCAGCCAACAGTCTGTCACTGTCTCACCATCCAAATAGAAGAGGACTGATCAGATCTGACTCCCTGTCAGACTATTTATAATTTAAAGGCTTTAGTGGACAATTTAAGCACACTTTAATTCCTACGTGTCAGAAGGTCATCATCATTTTTGTTGCTTTTAGCCAGAAACTCCCCACGGTCCTGTTGTTGTAGCCCGCCATTATTTTACCAATAAAAAAACAGTTTATCACCTATTTTTCAGTTAGGTTTTCGCTGCATAGATAAAAATGTAATTGGTTGCATTCAGTCACTCAAAAGATGAATAGTTTTTTCCGAACATTTGCTTATTTTTCGGTACAGCAGTGTGGCTCAGAATGATCTAAACAATGGTTCTGTAATTAGTTTGGTAACCAGAGCAGAAGTAAGGAGACAGTAACACCAAAATGAATCTGACAAAAATAGGTGAGTGGTGAGGATTCAACACAATTAGGTGTGAGAAAAAATACCTCCTAACAGGGCTCTTCAATGAGCTCCTAAATGAGAAATTAGATGATAAAGAGTTCCTCTCCTGCTTTTGCAAATGATGAAATGTAGCTAGATTAAATGTGTCTGGAATGCACCAGGTGATTGGAGGTTGTGTGATTCACACACACTGTGGATTATGCAAACAGAGCTGTAGGTTTCTCATACATCATGATTATCCAGCACCGCTCCCTCCTGGCCTCGACTAATCTGAGGAACATAATAAGCAATCAAAGCTGCCATCTTACCTGCTAGATGCTTTCCAAACGTGATGCTGAAGAAAAGTTTTTAACTCTGTATCTAAACTAAAATGGTTTTGTCTCATGTTTCCGGTAGAATGTCACCAAGACTGGAGTTTACCTCCACACGTATGTATTCCGTCTGCTCCTTGGACATCAGATTCAAGATGGTGCTGCTGTGTTTCCGAGTTCGGACCAGGGCTTGAAACGATGTTCTCCGGGCTGGCAGCAGGGACTGCAGTTGGTAATGTACATGGCTGTGGCCATCAAAGGAATACTCAGGGACTTCTGGTGGTGGTGCAGACAGAGAGATGTGGAAAAAGAGAAAGAGAGAAAGAACAGCAGCTTTATTCTCTAAAGAAATATTCAAGAACAAAATAAATACAAGTTAGTTGTTAAAAACGTATTTCTTAATGTTCCACCTTAGAAAACACAGAGTGAAATTATTAAAGAGTTTAGATGATTGTATTGTAAAATGAATGATCTCCATCTGTGCAGCATGGCAGAGATGAAGGTTTCAGTTTGGGGTGTTTTTATTCCCTGTAGTGGGTTTTGTTCATGGCACACTAAACTAAGGATTTATGTAATGATTTATACATGTTCTCTGTCACTAAGTGTGAGGTTAAACACCTGTCATTCAAACACAGCTGAGTGTCCTGTGTGATCGTGCATTAAGGCCGTGTCAGGCTGCACCTTTTTCATTTCTTGAACACATGCAATATTAATCAATCCAACAGCTCCTTTTCCTGCTAACTGACGGCTCAGAGGGCTGTGATGCATGTCAATCATCAGAAGCATGCAGATTATATGATGCCCACTGTAGGATCTCTGATACGAAATGAAGCGTCAGGTGGGAAATACCTCTGGTAAATATTTCCACATGTGTGATGATTGCTTATCACTCTCAAAGAAAATAATTGTAGAAAAAAAAATAGATGAATAAGATCTTGTCAGCTTTTTTGTTTGTTTGTTTTGCCAAACTACCATTAAGAAGATTTCATATGTTATGATTGCACAGTTGGACATTTACCCAACAGCTTAAATTAAATTCATTTATTCATCTGTTTTTTTGCTTATAGTCTTTTAGTATGTATTGGTTGTTTAGTCAGTTGGAGGCATACCAGTTGGCCATTGGGGGCTACAGCGTAAACTAGCATCCAATATATATTTTTCACGTGTGCAATAAGTGGCTTCATACTTGCACTGGAAGCCACTGAAAGAAGACAATGTCCTTTCGCCAGACCACGATAAAAGCTAGAACGTGAGAATCCAACTTTGGAAATAAATATTTATCAAATCTGTTTGTTTCTGTAAGCTTCAACTCTGAATATTAAACATGCATGCACGCAACTTTGATGGGAAATTAACATATTGTATAATCCTCACATTTCCACTCTTAATACTAATCAGTTAATGGCACATTACCCAATTAGAACACTTTATTTTTTGATTATATTCACATAAAAATGCTTTTTTCCATTATACATTTCTAACATTAGTACCAGTAGTACGTTCTTTTAGTGTGTTTTAGGCATTAGCATTGTTAAATATCATTATTTTCAAATGATCTCAATGAATTAAAATTCTGCTGTTTTTAGAGGAAAATATTAACATCACAGGCTATGTTTGTAAGAGTGTTTGAAATCATCACAAAACATTACAGATGTATCTGCCATCAGGTCTTGATAGAATTTGGATGTATGTGTTTCCAGTTGTTACTGAGTGTGATGCCATTTAAACAGAAGATGACAAACTTAAATTCCACTTTAAAGTTTTGTATTGCTCCAACAGCAGTCATTAAATCGTCTTTATGGCCAAGCTGGTTGATTTCATTTCAGTGTTAAAGCTAATTAAAATCGAATGTCACCCCTTAACTAAAGACAAAAAAATGAGCAAACAGAAGTCCTTACCCTCATCACACTGCTGTCCTGTGTATCCTGTCACACACTGGCAGCTGAAGGAGCCCCACTCGCCATGACAGCGGCCACGGCGGCCGCAGGATGGGAAGCCCATGTTGACACAGCTGCTGTCAGTGGTCAGGCAGCCCGGAGAGCTGGACTGGGACTCGGCAGGGTTCCCCAGATCGTACAGCTGAGGAGAGGTAATAGAGGGGCGATGAAGAGGTGGACATTGTGAGGATCTGAGAAGCTTCCTTTATACGGTGCAACGTTGTTTAAGAAAACTATTATCTTCCTTATAAACTCAATACAACCCAACAGTGCAACGCTTGAAAGTGTGATGCACATTGAGAGGAACAGGAACAAAACCAGGACTGACTGGTAATGCCACGTTCCCTACAAAAGGCTTTTATCAACGGTGCAACCTGCTGGTCATTCAAGCTGCTTTTTGTATCTTTGTGCACTGAAAATGCTCAGTCCCCTGTAAAAGTTGCTGTTTTATCCCTGTCATGCTCATGCAGACAAGTAGAAGCAGGAATGCAGCATGAAGGCTGAGAAAGAGTGAATTCACAATGAGAACGACTAATTTATTTTCTGGCTTTTCTCTGAAAACACGATCAATCTTTGGACTAAAAGCACTGAACACCACACTGGAAACAGATGAGCACTCATACCTTCAGACGTACCTTAGACCTCTACATCTAGTAAAGTCAGTCATAGAGTTTCACAAGGTTAATTGCTCGGTCCATTTTTTATTTATTTTTTTTTTTTCCTTCTGCTCACTCTGGTACTAATACCAGAAAGCACCCAGAAGACTTCCAATGAAATGCTGACAACACCCGAAATGTACTGTATTTATAACAACAGCTACAAATTACAGTTTCTGGAACTTTCTGCATCAAAGACATAAAGGATGGCAAAGAATTTCCTCCAGTTGAACCTAAATGAAATGAATTTATCCTACTCAATCCAAGGTGCCTTAGGAATACATTCCCTATTGATGTAGACTTGCTGGGTTGCATTATCCTGCCCCTCAGTAATACAGTAAGGAATCTTGGGTTCTATTCCATGAGGATGTGTCTTTGTGTAACCCTGTCAAGCACATTTCAAGGTTCCCCTCGCAACACCTGCACAGCATTGCTGAAGTTTGGCACTTTCTCTTCCAGAGTGATGCAGAAAGATTATTCCATACATTTCTTTCTTTTCCAAGATGGATTACTGTAATTTGCTTCTAGGAGGAGGCTGCCCAAACAAGGTATCAAAGTCTCTACAGGTGGTTCAGAATGCTGCTGCTCAGGTGCTGACTAGAAATAGATCACATTATTCCGGTGTTAGCTTCTCTACAATGGTTCCCTGTAAGATATAGAGTAGATTTTAAAACCCTCCACACATATAAGGCTGTTCATGGTCTTACTCCTTCTTATTCAAGGGTGCCTTCAGCTATCCTTTAACTATGAGGCCCTGGATCTTTGGAAACAGCTTCTGAAAGTCAGAAACAGCATGAGTCTTCAAAACTAGACTGAAAACCTTTTTCTTTTTCACAAGGCTTATTAATAAAGTAAAACCAAAGTTGCCCCGAGTTTTGCTGCCATGGGTTTAGACTGCTAGGTGCTTCTATTATGCACTTGCATCTGCCCTTAAAAACGATACATTAATAAATGCACATATTACTGCTTGAGGCCATTTTCTTCTAGTCTTGCTGATTCCAGATATGATCCATTAGGATCTAAATGTCGAGTGACCCAGAGCTTCATATGAATAAATTTGAAGATGCACCTGGCATCTATTGCACATCTGTCCATCCCAGAAAGGGGGGATCCTTCATTTGTGGCTTTCTTTCTAGGTTTTAACTTCTTCCCAACACCAGGTGGAGGGCCTATGGGTAGAGGGTGTCAAAACTGGCAAACACTAGTTTTAATTCTTAGACTCTAAGGATCGACTAAACTATGTTGATATGTTCTCTGATTTAATAAAAAGTGCCTAACATAGAAGGGAAAAGAGTGGCCAAGTGGCAAGCAAAAGACAACACCTCACTTTTAACAAAACAATCAGTCAATCTCTTATTATACATAAAATGCTCTTATTCTCTCCCTTATAACATATCATCTTTTTCCTATTATATTATGTAGCACACACAACACATCACAAATAACTACAAACACACACACACACAACACACACACACACACCCATACACACACATAGATTTAGATCAGGAGTAACACTACTCCCAAGGGTGCTACAATTTTGTTGTATCCCTTATACATTAACAAAAAAAGGCTTCAGATTATTTGGTTGAAGAGTTTTGTTTGTTTGAATATCTAAACTTAAGAAAGCACATTAGAAAAAAAACGTGAAAAAATGAATTAGGTGGATAAAATCTGCATAAATGAGTTTTAAATGAAAGTGATTTATTTTATTACCACATATTCTA
>CAAE01013702.1:0-11434 GCA_000180735.1 Tetraodon nigroviridis
CCTTGCATGTTTTTGGGCTGTAGGAGGAAGCCAGAGTACCCGGTGGGAACCCACGCACACACGGGCGAGAACATGCAAACTTCGCACAGAAAGGCCGGCAGCAGCGGGAAGTGAACCAACAACCTTCTTGCTGTGAGGCAACAGCACTAACAGCTGTGCCACCATGTGGTCCCTGGTGTTTTGTTTTGTTTTGTTTTGTTTTGTTTTGTTGTAAATAAAAAAATTTAAAAATAAAAAATATATTGGGACAAAAGGCTTTTTTTAAATTATAACCTCCCTCCATGCATTAGTATATCTTACAGTACAAATAGAAACCAGTAGATGTCTCTGCTTCACTATATATTGCTTTCTAATGTCAACTCTGACGTCATGAAAACTAATTGTTAACCCCGCCAAAGAGGCAATGTGACAGCAGTGACATAGTGTTCGTGGCTGGTAAAGCAATGCTTCTTGTGAAGGCAAAAATGGTGTCAAAAAACTCTGGTTTTCTTCTGGAACGTGGCGGCCTAGGAACCGGGACAAAAACTCACGTGAGCTACAATCAACGACACTAGAAAACTTAGTCTGAGGGACTCGGAACAAACCGCAGGGAAGTAAATGCAATGAACCATCAACCAGGGACCAGCTGGAATCAGCTGCTAATGAGCTGATTCGCAACTGGTGTGCAGCCACTGCACTATCCTGGGAACCTGCGCCCTCTGCAGGGAGCACACAGGACACACTACGGAAAATGAACTACCAAACGATAACAGCTGTAAAAAAAAAAATTATCTGTAAAAAAAAAAGGGTGTCCAACTAATTGTCAGTGTTCTGCAGTGGCCCTGGGTTTTGTTTTGTTGTTTTTCCCATTTTGTCCACTCAGGGACGTGGTGGCCCAGCTACCTGTTGGGTAGACGCAGCTGTTGGTGATCCTAATCAGGTGGACTATTTAGGGCTTCAGCACCTGGCTGGTGTATTTTATCATCTGGGTGGTAAATGAGCTTGAGACAGCAGTGTTTTGTGAACCTTTGGACTTACCTTTTCTCACGGCTGCGTGTCCTTTTCTCCTAAGACTCATCACGTTCCCCAGTAAGCAGGGATGGCAGAAATGGAACACTTGGAACAATTGATTCAGAAAAAGAATCGATCTTTTGGAACGTTTGAAACGTCCCCCCACAGCGACATCTGGTGGCTAATCTTAAAATATGACGTTCAAACAGTAAAACAGTGTTTCCAACAAAAGAATACGTAAATAAGAGGCAAGGCAGGGCAAGGAGACAACTAAGGCAAGCTGGAGCAGAAAGGGAAGTTAATGTTAGTTCCACCACCCACACCCACTGCATTTTATGGCACCGCTTACCTGTCCAACAGCCGATACACACGCTCACACGCCACAGGGTTAACCCACCGCACTCCAATTCCCAGAACCACCTGTACGCTGACCCGGAAGGTCTTGGCCAAGGGACGCTAGAAGACATACCTGGCTCGGGCATAACTATGCTTCTGCATTAGCTGTTCACACCTAATCCGTCGCACGGGTGCCCGTAAGGGGCGTTCCCCACCACCTTTGACAATCTCGACCGCTCCCCAAATTCATCCGGTCACATTCGGTTCGTTCCACAAAGAAGGTGGTCTTTGGTTTCATTGTATAGTTCAGTATTGTACAATACCTGTAAAAAATAAAGCTGACTATTTTGCAGATTTTGCCTATCGCGGGTTCTTTTTGGAACGTAACCCCCACGATAAACGAGGGTTCACTGTACCTGAGTTTACTTTGATGACTTGCACTAACTTGAATCAGCCAGGGATGCATAGTATCGGACAGTAGCTGCTGACAGCCATCTGACTGGTTGGCCCTGTATGTCAATCAAGTAACGGGATTGATGATGGGCTGACATCGTAAGTTCTGCTGCGCTTAGCTCCGTTGTTTGTGCTTGATTGGTCACCTGAATGTCAAATTCAGTTGTCATCTAACTGGCTGCCTTGTATATCAATCAAGTGACAGGATGAATGATAGGCTGATATTTTTTAATGTCACGCCGCAATCGGCCAGTACTACCTCTCGATTGACGTAATGAGCACCCCTGGCCTAGGTCGTTCTCCCGTCACTGAGGTAGGAGTCTACCTCCTCTTTCACACATTCCAAGTGGCTGCTACGCTTCTGGCCTAGCAGTTGTTTAGTCAATCCAAAGAGGTTAGCTAAGAATGTAGCGCGTTTCTTGGCTCTCCCCTTGGCCCGTCTCTGGTGCCACTCTGCTCGGCGGAGGGTAAGCAGTTTTTTCCTAAGGGTGCCACGAAGCTCTACCAACCCTGGCTTCTGATCCTCGCTAGCACCCTTGAACTGCTTCTTCAGCACCTGAAGTTCCTGCCGCAATTGGGAGATCTTTTCTGCCCTGCGGTTTCTGGTGTACTTATCTGGAGCAGTGCGCTTCTCCATCGTACTAAATCTTTCAGTGAGCTGATGACCAGTGTGTATATTGTTTGGAGTTTTCTGTCTGCCCCTCCTTTCATGGTGGACTCCAGAATACCATCCAAATCATCATCAAACTTCTGCCACTCGCTCGCTTTGCTGGCTGGAGGCCATTTAACCCGACGGTGGTGTTGTGGGTTGTCTGGCGCTTGCGCTTCCCGAGCATGGAGGTTCTGGGCACTGTGGGGTGACTCCTGGCCCCGCTCCTCCTGTGTCTCTATAAATTATTTGTAAACAGAACAGTTCTTTTAGAGAAGCTCATGCAACACTGTATGTCAACATTTTGCAGAGACATTATTTGATGGATGTGAAAGGTTCCATGAGAGTCTCTCTTTGCAAGGACCTTAATTCAATTCCAAGGCATGTATCCCTGCACGTTCTAATAGATAGGGCTGCTATCCTTCCTTCATGTTACATTTACATCTCATTTTGTACTGACACTTTCTGACACTTTTGCAAGGGAATTTTTGGGGGTATTTTTGGGCATGGGTATTTCCCTTGAGTCATTCCAAAATGGGGGTGCCCTGGTGGGTGATACGGCAAGTGTTCCGTGAGACAATTGAGGCTTCAAGGAAGAATGCTGTCAGGTCAAATATCTTTGTCAAGCTGATGTTCATTCCGCCAGATATTCACAAACTGACAGCTCTGTTAAGCAGCCACATCAGCCCTCCCACTAGGTGAGTCATACCTGTGATTGGTTCTAGTTTTACATGACTGTGACTCTGACTTTTTTGTTCACAGTTGTGCTTCAGTGTTTAAGAAGTTTGTTATATGTACACAATGAAAAAAATTTGAGCAGAATAATTTCTGGCAGCTTCAATGTATTTTTGAGCCATGGTATTCTGGTTTGGGAATGACGCTTGTTTAAGTATACATCTAAAAACAGGTATCAGTTCCACACTCCGAGACAAAAGTATGGACATGGACTGAAGATATGTTTATTGTTTTGTTACTTCTTTATTTTTTATTTATATGAAGGTCGATTTTCAGTGCTGGAAGATAAAAAGGAATCCATTTACCTAGATTGACATAAGAAGCAACGCAAAACAAACACAAATTAGAGCTGTGCAGAACATGCATACAAACATGCATCTGCTATATTTTCTACTCCTTAGAAACTCGGACCTAACTATCACCATCGATTCTGGCACCTCTTCAGCCAGGGAGCTCATTAGTGTCCAGATCCTACTATAGTAAACAAATTAGTGACCTGTTGAAGTTAACTACTGAATGAATGAAAACAGCATGCTGAAAATCGGATTTCGCATTAGTTTTTATTTTTAATGTATGTTTCTATTAGTAAATTTTGAAAAAATGTTCTGCATTTTAGGTAAATGAATTGTCATTAAATAACAAACAACAACAGAGAAGAAAGCAATGGAATTGTGTTCCAAACTAATGCTGCATAAAAAAGGTATTGTAAGAAAACAAGAATCTGGAATCAAAAGTTCATGCCGTCATAAACATTTGCAAACTCGTGTCCTTTTTTTTTTTGCCCATTAAGATATCACCCATATGTGTTTTAAAGAGAAAAATATGATATTATATATTAATTAGATAGCAACATTTTCAGCCAGCAACCCAGCTAGCTGCAGTTCAATATTTTTGAGGTTAATTTAAAGATCTTAGTCATGTAGATGGCTCACCATATTTACATCAATATCCAGTTGAGGTAATGATTGGTGAAGCTTTTTTTTAACCTATTTGTCATATAGTATGCATTTATGTTATTGTTGTTTCATGTAGTTGAAGAATGATAGCGTTACCCAAATCTCACAGGTTCTAAAGTTTGCTCCATTCGGACAGCATCACTGATGATGTCATGGAAACAGTGGGAGCAGAAGTGTTCAGCTCAGTGACAGCCTGACGGTTCAATGTAGCCAAAGCCATACAAGCTCTCTTAAACGCAGCAGTGGCACGCTATATCCGCGCAGCCATATCGTCCATCTGGGCTTCGTGCTGTTGTAGATAAGCTTCCATTGCTGGCCTGATAAAAAGCTGAGGAGTTGTGTGCTGCATCCATTTCGCCCAGATCGTACTGTGAGGGCTCGGGCTGGGACCTAAGAGCAACACGGTCACTCAGGAGTACAACAATCTTTGTTTTTGATTCCACTTACAGTACAACAGGGTCAGGCAACAATCATGGTTAAGTTTTCAGGCAGAGTTTCAGAAATCTGAAGATCAGGTTAGTATAAAACTGGCACATTTTAAAATGCATTTAAAATGTAAACATGAGGAGAATAAGCCACTATTTACATTGTCTAGGATTTTTACCCTGAGTTTCAGAATGCTTAATACAGTCTGACTTTAACACTCACAGTGATATAATTTCGAAAATCATCATCTTACACATAAAATCTGGCCATAAACTAGCACCAAAAAAAAGAAAAACACCTCTCCACAGTCGGAAGGCATGAAGCATTACAGGCAAAACCATGTACTTTGTTCAACTTTGGCAGATGTAAATTAGGGTTTTTTTTCTTCTACATACATATAATTATTTTGTTTTAATTACTAGCATTTTGTCAAATTTCAAAATAATAAAAGTTTGTGACTTTCTTCTTTTAAGGTTACTTCTCAGACATTTTCTCACGTACAATTTTGATCAGTTGGTCTGAGAAATTATAATGCCATTTAATGAGTAAAAAGGGAAATGTTTGACATATCCTGCTTTAAAGACCTTTCCTGAAGCAAACAGGCGAAACGCCTTTCTAAACCATGTGTAAGAAAATGCATAAATGAGAGGGTTTAGTGTAGAATTAATATAACCTAGCCATACAAATGTTTCAAACATTGCAGCTGGTGTTGAGTAGCTGATGAGAGGATCAATGATGTGACAGAGAAAAAATGGAGCCCAGCATAAAAGAAATGCTCCCATGATCACAACAAGAGTTTTAGTGGCTTTTGCCTGTTTTTTATCTGAATCTCTGGCTGATGTCATGCAGGTTGTATTCTGAATGCTGAGGAATTGTTTCTTTGCCACAAAGAAAATCTTCAGGTATACACTGATCATTATTATTCCTGGAATATAAAAGGAGAGCACTGACAAGACTGTACCTGACAAACCTCTTTGAAATAAAAGACATTTTCCTTCACATGCAACAAAGTTGTTGTAGAAATCTTCAGTTCCAAAAATGTTTAGCCTGAAAAAAATCATTCCAAAACCTACAACACCTGAAACACTCCAGCTGAAAAAAATCATCAGCAAAACAACATGACCAGACATTTTTCTTCTATACACTAGAGGATGGATCACCGCATTGTATCGATCAATTGCTATTAAAGACAGATTCATTATGGATGCTGTGCACAACATCACATCAGAACTCAAATGGACTTTGCACAAGATGTCTCCAAAATACCAGCAAGTTTCTACCGACTGAATCACATCAGGTAACATGACCAAGAACCCCAGGAGAAAGTCAGACACAGCAAGAGAGACCAACAGGTAGTTGGTTGGAGTGTGGAGCTGCTTAAAATAGATGATAGAAACAGTGACCAAAAGGTTTCCACACACAGTCACAACGACCATGACCCCTAGAACCATGTAAAGAATGACACGAAAGGGCAGCGGATAGACGGTCTTTACACAGGAAATGTTCTTCTCGAAACAGAAGACTGGCTCCATCTGTTTGGAGAAAGAGAAGAATTAATGTATTTATTTTATTTTACCTTTAACAAATTAACATAAACAGTGTGAGAAATGCCTTTAAGTTGATGTTGACTACGTTTATTCAATAGTAACTACTAATATCTTGTTTTGAAATAGAAGTCAGACACTAGAAATACTAGAATAAAACACCAGCATTTCAAAAATAACAAGGCACCATACTCACTGTTTTTATCGAGACAGCTGTACAAACTAGACTTCAAACTCTCTGTCCTTCTGTCCAGCAACCATACATTAAATACTGGGCCCTCTGAGCATAAGGTGACAGGGTGTCGCTGTGGATCACGTAAAGAGGGAGAGCAATGTCCCCTCATGCTTAATTTAGAATAGAATAGAACTTTCTTCATCCCGCAACGGGGAAAATTCACTGTCCCAGCAGCATGAACATTGGAAGAACAAACATTTTTGAAATATAAAAGAAGAAGACAAGATTAAAGATGAAAAAAAAATTACAAGCATTTAATTACAATATAAATTGCACCCCTGAACATTTATTAAAGGTGGTGTTAAGACTGCAGTTTTCTCTTTAGCGCCTTCATTTGGAATTTTTTAAAATAATGTGCAATTTTCTTATCTACCGTATTTACTCGCTTATAAGACGGGGATTTTACCTCGAAATTTCGGGCTGAAATTTGGGGGCCCCATCTTATAGGTAAGGTCTACAGACATAGAAAATAGTTTACTCAGAACAATGTGCAGATTTCTCAGTTTCCTGCAAAAATAAACAACAGAGACACGTACGCGGTAATTACCGTAAATGAACTGTCACGCGCGACCGAGAAAATGATCCGAGATCGGAGAATGAAGGAAGAAAAACTACGAAACGCTTTCTTCAAGACGCTGAAGAAAATGCGGACCGTGCTAGCACCTTACGAAGACATGGAGAGTAAACTTAAAGAATGGATTTTGGATCTTCGGGGCCATGGTTACGTCGTCACCCGACCATCCATCGACGGTCGGGTCGAACGGACGGAGCACCCGCAACATGAATACCCCACTGGGTATTAAGCGGGTAGGATAATGGATGGATGGATGGAATATGGGGCTGACCTTTCATGTTTAATAGTCTGGTGTCTAAGTAGTGACTGGTATTCTTCTGAGATAAACTCTGCTCCATTGTCTGACCTCAGACGTTTTACTTTACCATAAGGTGCAGTGTCTGCTAGGAACTGCTTAGTTGCCTCAACTACTTTGCTTTTGTTCCTCAGAAAATACACATAGATAGCACCTGAAAAGTCATCCGTGAAAATGATAGCATATTTGTACCCTTCAAATGATTCCGGGGCTATCGGTCCACTGAAGCCTGTATGTACCAACTCTAATGGCTCTTTAGCTCTTACATCACTCTGCCTGTTTCTGCTTTGGGAAAATTTTCCCTGTAGACAAGTTGTACATTGATTAGGTTTACCCATTTTATCCTTGATCTTCATGCCATTTACAACTGTTTCGAGTTTCACTATATCACCATAATTGCAATGACCCATTATCCCATGCCAAGTTTTCAGATCAAAGGATGCGTTGCAAGAATCATCGTTACTTACATCTTTCTCGGTCACAATGTCTAAATAATACAGTCTGTCTTTTACCTTCATTCTGCATGTTGTACCATCAGGAAGAACCATTTTGTTATTGTTCTTTTCAAAGTTGAATGTAGCTCCTTTCGAAGTTGCTGCATCCACAGATAAGATGTTCTGTGGGTTGTCTGGAATGAGGAGGACATCCGTAAGCTTGATGCTCACCACTCTTCGGTGGTGCAGTCGGTCAGCTCAGTCTGGGCGTCCCCTTTCTTTCGGACAATGCCTGTGGTTCGGGTCCCATCTGCCAGCTGCATGATGTGGTTCTTGGGCTGGAAGGTCTCGTCATATCTGATGAAGACTCCCTCGTCAGTCATGATGTGGGCAGAGGCACCGTTGTCCACATGTAGATCTTGCTGTTGCGTGCTATGGGGGTTCCATTTGCTCACCCGGAGCACAAACTGTTCCTCTTTTTCCTTTGCTGGTTTAGATCCGTCATTACCACAGGAAAAACCTTGCTCCATGTCCATAATAATGGCAGCCGTCTTGTTACTGTTATGTCCACTGTTTATTCTTTTAGATGATTTCTTGTTTTTACTATGGCATTCTTTTGCTTTATGTCTTATTCTCTCACAAATAAAGCATTTTCCGTTGAATACGTATTTCTTCTCTTTCCTTTAGCTGTAGTTTGGACATTTTGAAGTTAGCGGTCATTACTTCGTCTGCTCCGCAACAGGCCCAGCTGTTGCGGTAGCAGAGTGTGCACTCAAAACTTCTTAGCCTTGCCTTGAACTCCGTGAAGGTTAGCACTTCCCTCGTTTGAGTAGCATGCACAGTAAATGAGTTGTATTCCTCTGTGAGTCCTTTTATCACCATCGCCACCAAAAGTGAATTACTGAGGGTCTCCTTAGCCCTGTTTAATGCAGCCACTATCTTCTCAACACGTGTTAGATAGTCCGCCAGCTCTTCACGGTCAGCCATTCGCACATTGGTTAGCTCCGTGTACAGCGCGACAATGCGCAGATTTTCTTCTGACTCAAAATGGCGTCTCAAAATTTCTAAGCTTTTCTTGCCGTCATCTGGTGCTTCATATAGGATTAACGTTAGCGTTTTATCATCCAAACAACCACACAGTTCTGCATATGCCAGTTCGTTTTTCCTACCCAGCTCTGCAGCTTCTTGCGCACTAGCTCCTGCTGCTAGTTCGCTTACAAGGATAACGTCCTTGAGGCCAATGGTTTTTAAGTATGCTAAAAACCTTGCTTCCCAGATGTGGTAGCGTGCTTCGTCCCCGTCAAAGCGTGGCGGCGTTCCTCTTCCATAAAACGCTGTACCTGTGCCAGATCTGGGCCAATAACCTGATGGTTCTTCTGCAGCGGGTCGTCTGTTGCTCGCCCCTTCTGCTGCCTCCGGTGAAGACATCTTTGCTATTTGTCTTGCACTTGAATTGCACTCAATTAAAAAGGAGACACGCTTTGCACAGGTAGCCGCACTGCCCCAATCAGCTCTCCGTGCGACTGACGTACCAATGCGTGGGGAGGCTCCGCCTTTATTTAAACAACACGTAACATACCGCTTAACAAAATAGTCCGAACAAGACAAACTCAAATAATGTGATTGGCCATCATTGCACTCAACACTCAACACTCAACATAGGTAACACAATTGAGTACTAGAGAGCGTTGTGGTGGCAAAACTCCTATCCGCTGGTGGACACTGGTGGTGAGGGATGTCGTCAAGCTAAAAAAGGAGTCGTACCATGACTTTTTGGCCTGTGGGACTTCTGAGGCAGCAGACAGGTACAGGTTGGCGAGTGGAATGCATCTGTGGTGGTTGCCAAGGCAAAGACCTGGCGTAAGAAGAGTTTGATAAGACCATGGAAAACAACTTCCAGACAGCTTCAAAAAGGTTCTGGAACACCATCCGACATCTGAGGAGGGAAAAGCAGTGCACTGTCAACACTGTGTACAGTGGCGATTGTGTGCTGCTGACCTCGATTCAGGATGTTGTGGATCAGTGGAAGGAATACTTTGAAGACATCCTCAACTCCATCGGTGCGCCTTCAGGTGAGGAAGCAAGGCCTGGGGACTTGGAGGTGGGCTCTCACATCTCCGTGGCTGAGATAGTTGAGGTAGTTAAAAGATTTCTCGGTGGCAAGGCCCCAAGGGTTGGAAAGGATCCACCCGGAGTACCTCAAGGCTTTGGATGTTGTAGAGCCGTCATGGCTCGCATTACTCTGCAACATTGCATGGACATCTGTACAAATATAAATTATTTGTAAACAGAACAGTTATTGTTAGAGAAGCTCAGGCAATACTGTATGTCAGCATTTTGCAGGGACATGATTTGATGGATGTGAAAGGTTCCATGAGAGTCACTCTTTGCAAGGACCTTAATTTAATTCCAAGGCCTGTATCCCTGCATGTTCTAATAGATAGGGCTGCTATCCTTCCTTCATGTTACATTTACATCTCATTTTGTACTGTCACTTTCTGGCAATTTAGCGTGGGAATCTTTTAGGTATTTTTGGGTATTTTACTTTAGTCATTCCGTAATGGGGTGGCCTGGTGGGTGATATGGCAGGTGGTCTGTGAGACAATTGAGGCATCAAGAAAGAATGCTGTTAGGTCAGCTTTGTCAAGCTGATGTTCATTCAGCCAGATATTCACAAACTGACAGCTGCTATGCAGCCACATCAGCCCTCCCACTAGGTGAGTCATACCTGTGATTGGTTCTGGTTTTACATGACTGTGACTCTGACTTTTTTGTTCACAGTTGTGCTTCAATGTTTAAGAAGCTTGTGATTGTACAACATGAAAACATTTTGGGCAGTATAATTTGTGGCAGCTTCAATGTATTTTTGAGCCATGGTATTCTGGTTTGGGAATGACGCTTGTTTAAGTATACGTCTAAAAACAGGTATCAGTTCCACACTCCAACACAAAAGTATGGACATGGACTGAAGATATGTTTATTGTTTCATTACTGGTTTATTTTTTATTGATATGAAGGTCAATATTTAGTGCTGGAAGATAAAAAGGAATCCATTTACCTAGATTGGCATAAGAAGCAACGCAAAACAAACTCCAATTAGAGCTGTGCAGAACATGCATACAAACATGCATCTGCTATATTTTCTACCCCTTAGAAACTGGGACCTCACTATCACCATCGATTCTGGCACCTCTTCAGCCAGGGAGCTCATTAGTGTCCAGATCCTACTATAGTAAACAAATTAGTGACCTGTTGATGTTAACTACTGAATGAATGAAAACAGCATGCTGAAAATCCGATTTCGCATTAGTTTTTATTTTTAATGTATGTTTCTAGTATGTATTTATATTATTGTTGATTCATGTAGTTGAAGAATGATAGCGTTACACAAATCTCACGGGTTCTTACCATGCAGTTCTTAAGTTTGCTCCATTCAGACAGCATCACTGATGATGTCATGGAAACAGTGGGGGCAGAAGTGTTCAGCTCAGTGACAGCCTGATGGTTCGATGTAGCCAAAGCCATACACGCTCTCTTCAACGCAGCAGTGGAACACTACATTCGTCCATCTGGGCTTCGTGCTGTTGTAGATAAGTTTCCATTGCTGGCCTGATAATCAAAAGCTGAGGAGTTGTGTGCTGAATCCATTTCACCCAGATCGTACTGTGAGGGCTCGGGCTGGGACCTAAGAGCAACACGGTCACTCAGGAGTAAATCAATCTTTGTTTTTGATTCCACTTACAGTAAAACAGGGTCAGGCAACAATCATGGTTAAGTTTTCAGGCAGAGTTTCAGAAATCTGAAGAT
>CAAE01013702.1:21707-34932 GCA_000180735.1 Tetraodon nigroviridis
CGTCTATTCGTATGCAATACATTTGCGGTTTTTTTTGGAACAGCAGGATGGTTGTCGTTTAAACAACACATTATTCCCAATACTTTTTTTCTTCTGCAAAGAAACACCAGAGGTATACACACCAGAGAGTATAGTACATGTTGGCAAGGCAAAGAGACAGAGATGGGAAGGACATGCAGCAGGTTATGGTGGTTAAGGATAGGAATGAAAGGTGTTGACAGGTGCCAGTAGTGTGATGAAAAGATGATTTTTGATTGAAGAATAAGGAAAATGAGAGTAGAAGAAAAAAAGTAAAAAGAGGTGACTGTTGTGAACCAGGAAGTAGCAAAAAATAGTAAGGAAGAAGTGAGAAGAGCCCTGAAAAGGATAAAGAGTGGAAAGGCACTCAGTCTTGGTGACATGTCAACTCTTCCAAACACTTCCATACCTCCTATTTTAAGAACAAAGGAGATGTGCAGAGTTGTGACAACTACAGGGGAATAAAGCTGATAAGCCATACAATAAAGTTATGGGAAAAAGTAGTCAAAGTGACGTTTCGTGCCAAAAAAGAGTACTGCAGATGCAATATTTGGTTTGGGGATTTTGATGAAGAAGTACAAGTAAGGTCAAAGAGAGATACACTGTGTTTTTGTAGATTTGGAGAAGCTTATGGCAGGGTTCTCAGAAAGGAACAGTGGTAATATATGAGAAAGTCTGGAGTGGCAGAGAAGTATTTTACATGTACCAGACTTATAAGACAGTGGTGAGGTGTGTAGGTGTGATAGAGGAGTTGGACAGGATTTAGGAATTAGTACATCAGAGGGACAGCACATATTAGAAGTTTTGGAGATGAAGTCAGGGAGGCCCTTGGACATTTACAGAAGAGGCATAGTGAGTATATTTGTAGAAGAATGCTGAGTTTTAAACTGCAAGGCAGGAGGCCTGGAGGAAGATCAAAGAGGAGATTTGCAATTGTAGTGAAAGAGAAAATAAAAGTAGTTCGTGTGAGATAAGAGGGTTCAGAAAAAAGTTAATTTCTGGATTAGATAGAAATAAAAATAATTTCTGACTCTGCAACAAAGAATACATTTAATTCAGAAACAACCTCAATCAACTGTTATTGTCTTCCTTCAAGAACATGTTATTTCTTAATGAAATGACAAGTAAATAGCAAAAGTTTTTGTATACACAGCTTTCCCAGTAACACTTACAAAAATGTATGTCAGTGATTTGTGTGTACATTTTAAGTGTAAAAGTTGTTATTTCATCAATGTTAAAGAGCATATTTCAGGTCAAAATATTTTTAAAAAATGAATTATGTAATCTTGTCTATAGATGACCAAATTAAAAGATAAGTAAGGAACTAAAATGTTATAAAAGAAGGCCATGCAAGATAATTCTTGTGCCAGCCTCTTTCTAGTTAGGCTGCACCTCACGCCTCTGACCACTGATGTTGAGGGGTGTGTTTCAATGAGCTCACTTCTACTTACATGGGGTCAAGTTAATGATGCACAAGCAACATGGTAAAAAATGGAGGTTATGCAAAAAAATCGCACTGTTTTGGTAATTCAGTGAGCTTTGTGTAGCAAAAGAAAAGGGAATTCTTGTGGTCACGTATGGCATTCACCTAAGACAACAATATTATGCCATTGTGTGGCATGACTGTGCCACTGTGTGATGTTTGAGCAAAATTTGCTACTAACATGCTCAACAATCTTGTGTCACTTGTAATCACTGTATTCTATGGAGTTTCTTTGTAAAGCAACATAGCTATAACATGTAGTGTGGATTCATATTATTGAGAATAAGGGAAGCACCATTACTTTTGTTATTGTTATGTATCTTTACTCCTGTCTGGATTAGATTAACAAGACGTGTTTATATTATATCATAAATGATAATAATCTGCACAACATTGTTAGCAATGTGCATAACTCTTATGTCAAAGTTTTTTTCTAGAATGTGTTACTTTGCTGTTGTCTGCTAAATGTGTTTTTCTGCTGTGGTGTGGCTGAGAAAAAACATGTCTAGTGTTTAAAATATTGGCTCTGGTGGAAAAATTAACAGTTTCTAGCTATCACATTTTTAAAAAAAAAAAATGCATGTGTGCCAGTTTTATGCTTTGGTTAGGATAATTGTCATCAGCACCCAAATCTACCATATAATAATAGGTCAAACCAAAAGGGGACACTGCAAGACATAGACTGACAGAACAACAAAAAAGATAAGTCCAAGTTGGGTGGCAGCCGAAGGCCGGGACCTTGGCGGTCTGATCCCTGGCTGCAGAGGCTAGGGTTAGGGACGTGAAACATCACCTCTCTGATGGACACCTTAGCTGGTGCGCAATGTTGAAAAGTTCCAATTAGATATAGTCAGCCTCATCTTGACGCATAGCGGGGATTCCAGAACCATTCTTCTGGAGGGGGTGGACTCTCTTCTACTCTGGAGTTGCCGATAATAAGAGGTGACGGGCAGAGGTGGCAATCCTTGTTGACCCCTCTGTTCAGTGCATGTGCTTTGGAGTTAACCCGGTGAGCAAAAGGGTAGTCTTCCTTCTCCTTCGGGTGGGTGGACGGATCCTGACTGTTTGAGCTTTTGGCCCAAACAGCACTTTAGCATATCCACCCTATTGAACTATTGCATCTTTGGTGACTCAGCGAGCTTTGTGCAGAATAAAGATAAAGATAAGGGAGCTTTAGAGTCCTTAGATGGAGTACCAGAGAGTGTGCCCTGTGGGGCTCCCAGTGTTAGAGCTTGGTCCGCATTGCTGGCAGTAAGTCGGACTCGTTTACGGTAAGGGCTGCCGTTTGTCACCGATTCTGTTCATAACTTTTATCAACAGAATTTCTAGGCACAGCCATGGTGTTGAGGGGGTCTAGTTTGGTGACCTCAGGATTGGGTCTCCACTTTCTGCAGATGACATGGTCCTGTTGACCATGATTCTGCACGGGGAAAAAAGTGGAGTGCCTTCTCCGGGTCGAGGAGAAGCTCTTGCCCCTTGTGGAGGAGTTCAAGTACCTCGGATCCTGTTCATGAGTGAGGGAACATGGAAGGGGAGATTGACAGGTGGATCTTGTGGCAGCTAACAATGTATTTTTGAGCCATGGTATTCTGGTTGGGGAGTGGCACAATTTTAAGTATATTTTATTTTTATATATATACATATTTATATTTAAATACAGCTATCAATTTCATACTTAAAGACAAAAGTACAGGCATAAACAGAAGATGTGCTTGTTGTTTTATTGGGTTTTTTTGTTTTGTTTTTGTTTTTTTTTATATATTTGCTGCTGGAGAATGAAAAGGGATTCATATCATTGCGTCATTCCCCAGGTTGACATAAGAAGCAACACAAAGCAAACACTAATTAGACGTGTGAAGAACATGCATACAGACAGGTCTCCGCTAAATTTTCTAAACTGGGATCTCATTAACAACATCTATTCTGGCACCTCTTCAGCCAGGGAGCTCATTAGTGTCCAGATTGTTCTACTAGAGTAAACAAGTGACCCGTTGATGTTAACCACTGAATGAATGAAAACAACACGCTAAAATTCTGTTTTGACATCAATTATTGTTATGTTTATCGTATGTTTTAACCAGTAAATAAAAAAATGTATCCTTATCATAGATAAATAAATTATTGTTAAATAGCATAAAGAAAAACAAATAAGAAAGAAGTGGAACTGTGATCCAAAATAATAAGGTGTAAACAGGTTTTTGCAAGGAAACAAGAATTTGTAATCAAAGGTGAATGCCAAAATTAATATTTCCAAACTCCAGACTCAACACCATCACTGATCAAATATGTTTTATGAAATTAAAATACAATAGAAAAAAATAGAATAGAATAGAAAAATAGTGTTTATTTATCCCACAATTTGGGAAATTGCACTATTCCAGCAGCATACTGTAAAAAATATTAATATAAATATTAGAGATATTCACAATGAAAAAGATTAAATACATAAAATAACAATAACCTATACAGTTAGTATGGTTAGTATGGGCACGTATTACACATGAGGTAGATTGTAATGACTAGAACGCTGCATTGAACAGTCTGATGGCTGTGAGGAGAAATGACCTTCGGTAGTGCTCCTTCCTGCACTGAGGATGCCTCAGTCTAGAATTGAAGGAGCTGCCTAGGGCCTCCACAGTGTGGTGCAGAGGGTGGGAGGTGTTGCTTCTGATGGACGTCAGCCTGGCTAACATCCTCCTGTCTGCCACCTCCTCGATGGAGTCCAGCCTGCAGCCCAGGACAGAGCCAGCTCTCTGAACCAGCTTGTTCAGTTTCTTCCTGCCCCTGTCTGTGCTGCCTCCCCCCCAACACACAATGGCATAAAACACTGCTGAGGCCACCACAGTGTCATAAAAGATCCTGAGGAGAGCCCTGCATACTCCGAAGAGTCTCCTGAGCAGGTGCAGGCAACTCTGGCCCTTCTTGGTCAGGGCGTCGGTGCTGTGAGTCCAGTTCAGTTTCTTGTTGAGGTGAATACCCAGGTATTTGAAAGAGTCCATCATTTCTACCTCCGAACCCTGGATATTCACCAGTGTGTGGGGAATGGATGTCCTGCGGAGATCTATCACCAGCTCTTTGTCCTACTTGTGTTAAGAAGAAGGTAGTTCTTTTCACCCCATTCAACAGAGTCAGCGATGACTCTCCTGTACTCCTGCTTGTTCCCCTCTGACACACAGCCAACGATGGCGGTGTTGTCGGAGAACTTCTGGAGATGGCACCTCCCGGAGTTGTCTCTAAAATCGAAGGGACACCGCAGTATCAAATCTGTTAAAAGACCAGCTCCTGTGCCCATGCTTGATCAACAGAGGCCTGGTGCCCATCTCCCCCTGGACTGTGGCCAGAAATCTTCTTCAGGCCCCTCCATATGTCCTGGACCTTGTTCTCTTCCAGGCACTGCTCCAGCTTCCTCCTGTAGCTGTCTTTGCACCCCCTGATGGTGTATTTCAACTTCTTATGCACCCTTTTCAGCTCCTCCCTATTCCCTGAACTTAAAGCCCTCTTCTTCTCCTTCAGCAGGGCTTTCAGATCTGGGGTCACCCAGGACTTGTTGTTGGAGAACCACCATATGCGTTTGATGGTACGGTGCTTTCCACACAGAAGTTGATGTAGTCTGTAATGCAGTCGGTGATGCTGTCAATGTCTTCCCCCTGCAGAGAGCAGAGTTTGTCATGTCGAAGCATGTCCCCAAGCTGCTCCTTAGCCTCCTCAGTGGACACGTTGACTGTCTTCCTCTGTGGAGGCTGTTTCTGCCTCAGTGTGTACCGAGGAAGCAGATGGACGAGGTTGTGATCGGAGCGGGGGGTGGGGGATGGGGGGGCACACCTATAGGCATCCTTGATGCCTATGGGGGGGGCAGCCTATAGGCATCCTTGATGGTTGCATACAGCAAGTCCAGAGTTTTATTGTCCCTTGTGTGGCAGCAAACATACTGTTTGAAGTTGGGCAGAGTGGCAGAGAGCAAGGCGTTGTTAAGGTCACCACAGATGAGGATGAGGGCTTGTGGGTGCTTCATTGGACGCCGTGGCCTGTATCTGCTCTGCTGCAGCCGCAGCGTCCACAGAGTGGGGGATGTACCCAGCCAGCATGAGCACGTGACTGAGTCCACAGGGCAGGTAGTAAGGCCTCATGCTGACTGCTAATAGTTTGATGTCTCTGCTACAAAGCTGCTCCTTGATGGTGATGTGGCCCAAGTTGCATTACCAGTTGTTGATATACACCACCAGAAACTCCTCCCTTCTTCTTACCGCTCTCTGCCATCTTTTGGCCCACCTGCAGAAGTATGAAGCCATTTAAAGAAACTGCACTTCTCCGGAATGTCCGTGGGGTCGTGAAGAAGCAGTTCAAGGGTGCAAGCGAGGATCAGAAGCCAGGGTTGGCAGAGCTTCGTGGCACCCTTAGGAAAAAGCTGCTTACTCGCGGCCGAGCAGAGTGGTACCGGAGACGGGCCAAGGAGAGAGCCAAGAAACACACTGCATTCCTAGCTAACCCTTTTGGGTTTACTAAACAACTGCTAGGATAGCCATTCTCTTCTCTGACTGGATTTTTCCACTGACCAGTGTCAAGAAGTTGTTTTCCATGGCCTTATCAAACTCTTCCCACGCCAGGTCTTTGCCTTGGCAACCAACACAGATGCATTCCGCTTGGCCAACCGGTACCTGTTTGCTGCCTCAGAAGTCCCACAGGCCAAAAAGTCGTGGTACGACTCCCTCTTCAGCCCTCACCGCAGTTATCATTAAAGATAATGATAACCATCTAACTACTAACTATGATAACCAACAGTAGATATAAAAGGTAATACTTTATTGTATTACCTACATCGTACATATCCTGAAAATTGGAGTTTAACAGCCCTTGTTGTCCCACCTTGTGATAGTGTGTGATCGTTTGTTGGTAGACTTTTAAATCAAGATGAGACAATTAATCTTATTTGTGAGTACCCTCAGCAGTTGTAGAGTCAGACCATAAGGAGAGACAGAAGGTGTGAAAATGTTTTTTGTTTGAATGATAAAGGAAAAAATGAAAAAAAAAAAAAAATTGAAATTGAGTGCTATGTTTAGTTTATCGTGGAAAAAAAACAGGTGTGACTATTTTAGAAGCAAGCCAGACGTCACATAGATGTGATGGCTGGAAAAGACTCAGAGTTGATCTTGGAGTAAAAAAATAAAAAGAGATTAACATGCTTACTTCATGGTTAAAGACAGATACCTGAGTTAGCAATAAAGTAAAAATGGATCCAACAAGTTTTGGCCGCATGACAGAAATAGACATGAACATGTGCCCAAATGCACTTTATCTGTTTCAATTATTAGACTCAGCACAAAGGGTTGTACAAGAAAATCTCACATTATTTTAGAGAATACCTAATAAAGAGCACACTGCAGTCTTAAGACCACCTTTAATAAATGTTTAGTAAAAAATATTTCAGGACTAGATATTTAAGAAACATATGAAAAAGTAAATCAATAAAAAAAATAATATGCATATACTCATAATATGCCCTTCCTAGGCTGCCACCTTACCGTGGTGGAAGGGTTTGCGTATCCCAATGATCCTAGGGGCTCAGTTGTCTGGGGCTTTATGCCCCTGGTAGGGCCACCCCATGGCAAACAGGTCCTAAGTGAGGGACCAGACAAAGCGCAGCCAAAAGACCCCTTATGATGAGTAAAAACATTGGTCACAAGTTTCCCTCGCCTGGACGCGGGTCAACGGGGCCCCCTCCTGGAGCCAGGGCTGGGGGCGGGGCACGCCAGCGAGCGCCTGGTGGCCGGGCTTTCGCCCATGGGGTCCGGCCGGGCCCAGCCCGAAGAGGCTGCATGTGGCCCTCCTCCAGTGGGCTCACCACCTGCAGGAGGAGCCAAAGGGGTCGGGTGCAAAGTGAGTTGAGTGGCGGCCGAAGAGGGGGGCCTTGGCGGTCCGATCCCCGGCTGCACAAGCTAGCTCTAGGGATGTGGAATGTCACCTCTCTGGTGGGGAAGGAGCCTGAGCTGGTGCGCGAGGTTGAGAAGTTCCGACTAGATATAGTCGGCCTCACCTCAACGCACAGCAAGGGTTCTGGAACCAGCCTCCTTGAGAGGGGTTGGACTCTCTTCTACTCTGGAGTTGCCGATGGTGAGAGGCGACGGGCAGGGGTGGCAATTCTTGTTGCTCCTCAGCTCAGTGCCTGTACATTGGAGTTCACCCCGGTGAACGAGAGGGCTAGCCTCCACACCGCCTTCGAGTGGGGGGACGGATCCTGACTGTTGTTTGTGCCTATGGCCCAAACGGCAGCTCAGTGTATCCAGCCTTCTTGGAGTCCTTGGAGGGGGTGCTGGAAAGATGCCCCTTCTGGGGGTTCCCTTGTTCTCCTGGGTGACTTCAATGCTCACGTTGGCAATGACAGTGAGACCTGGAGAGGCGTGATCGGGAAGAATGGCCCCCCTGATCTGAACCTTCGAGCGGTGTTTCGTTGTTGGACTTCTGTGCCAGCCACGGTATGTCCATAACGAACACCATGTTCAGGCATAAAGGTGTCCACATGTGCACATGGCACCAGGACACCTTAGGCCGCGGTTCAATGATCGACTTTGTAGTCGTGTCATCGGATCTGCGACCGCATGTCCTGGACACTCGGGTGACAGAGAGGGGCGGAGCTGTCAACTGATCACCACCTGGTGGTGAGTTGGCTCCGATGGTGGGGGAGGATGCCGGCCAGGCCCGGCAGGTCCAAACGTATTGTGAGGGTCTGCTGGGAGTGCCTGGCAGAGTCTCCCGTCAGAAGGAGCTTCAACTCCCACCTCCGGGAGAACTTTGACCATGTCCGGGAAGAGGTCGGGGACATTGAGTCCGAATGGACCATGTTCCGGGCCTCTATTTGTGGAGGCGGCCGACCGGTGCTGCGGCCGCAAGGTGGTCGGTGCCTGTCGTGGCGGCAACACCCGAACCCGCTGGTGGACACTGGCAGTAAGGGATGCCGTCAAGCTGAAGAAGGAGTCATACAGAGCCTTTTTGGCCTGTGGGACTCCCGAGGCAGCAGGCAGGTACCGACAGGCCAAGTGGAGCGCGGCTACGGCGGTCGCCGAGGCAAAGACCCGGGCATGGGAAGAGTTCGGTGAGGCCATGGAAAACGACTTCTGGACGGCTTCAAAGAGATTCTGGACCACCATCCGGCGCCTGAGGAGGGGGAAGCAGTGTACCGTCAACACTGTATACAGTGCGGGTGGTGTGCTGCTGACCTTGACTCGGGACGTTGTGGATCGGTGGAGGGAATACTTTGGAGACCTCCTCAACCCCACCGATACGCCTTCCAATGAGGAAGCAGAGTCTGCAGACTTGGAGGTGGACTCTGATATCTCCGTGGCTGAAGTGACCGAGGTAGTTAAAAAACTCCTCGGGGGCAAGGCCCCGGGGGTGGACGAGATCCGCCCCGAGAACCTCAAGGCTCTGGATGTTGTAGGGCTGTCATGGCTGACATGGCTCTGCAGCATCGCGTGGTTGTCGGGGGAAGTACCGCAGGATTGGCAGACCGGGGTGGTGGTCCCTCTTTTTAAGAAGGGGGACAGGAGGATGTGTTCCAACTACAGGGGGATCACACTCCTCAGCCTCCCTGGAAAGGTCTATTCAGGGGTACTGGAGAGGAGGGTCCGCCGGATAGTCGAACCTCGGATTCAGGAGGAGCAATGTGGTTTTCGTCCTGGACATGGAACAGTGGACCAGCTCTACACCCTCAGCAGGGTCCTAGAGGGTGCATGGGAGTTTGCCCAACCAATCCACATGTGTTTTGTGGATTTGGAGAAGGCATTCGACCGTGTCCCTCGGGGAGTCCTCTGGGGGGTTCTCCGGGAGTATGGAGTGTCGGGCCTCCTGTTAAAGGCTGTCCGCTATCTGTACAACCGGTGTCAGAGCTTGGTCCGCATTGCCGGCAGTAAGTCGAACTCGTTCCCAGTGGGAGTTGGACTCCGCCAGGGCTGCCCTTTGTCACCGATTCTGTTCATAACTTTTATGGACAGAATTTCTAGGCGCAGCCATGGTGTTGAGGGGGTCCGGTTTGGGGACTCCAGGATTGGGTCTCTGCTTTTTGCGGATGACGTGGTCCTGTTGGCGTCATCAACCCGTCACCTGCAGCTCTCGCTGGACCGGTTCGCAGCCGAATGTGAAGCGTCCGGGAATGAGAATCAGCACCTCCAAATCTGAGGCCATGGTTTCTCAACCGGAAAAAGGTGGAGTGCCTCCTCCGGGTCGGGGAGGAGAACCTGCCCCAAGTGGAGGAGTTCAAGTACCTTGGGGTCTTGTTCACGAGTGAGGGAAAAATGGAGCGGGAGATCGACAGGCGGATCGGTGCGGCATCTGCAGTAATGCGGACTCTGCACCGATCCGTCATGGTGAAGAGAGAGCTGAGCCGAAAGGCGAAGCTCTCGATTTACCGGTCGATCTTCGTTCCTACTCTCACCTATGGTCACGAGCTTTGGGTAGTGACCGAAAGAACAAGATCGCGGGTTCAAGCGGCAGAAATGAGTTTCCTCCGTAGGGTGGCTGGACTCTCCCTTAGAGATAGGGTGAGAAGTTCAGTCATCCGGGAGGAGCTCAGAGTAGAGCCGCTGCTCCTCCACATCGAGAGGAGTCAGATGAGGTGGCTCGGGCACCTACTAAGGATGCCCCCTGGACGCCTCCCTGGTGAGATGTTCAGGACACGTCCCTCCGGTAGGAGACCCCCGGGAAGACCCAGGACACGCTGGAGAGACTATGTCTCTCAGCTGGCCTGGGAACGCCTGGGGGTCCCCCCAGAAGAGCTGGAGGAAGTAGCTGGGGAGAGGGAAGTCTGGGCCTCCTTGCTTAGACTGCTGCCCCCGCGACCCGACCCCAGATAAGCGGAAGAAAATGGATGGATGGATGGATAATAATATGAATATACTATTAGGACTTCTGGAGTCATTGCTGTCTAAAAAAACTTATGAACCACAAGTGACATTTGCAGCGCAAGTCAGTGACAGGACATAGAAACACAGAGGTGGGTTACGGATTTGTGAGATTTGTGAGGATTGATAGGACTGCCCACAGCTTGAGAAAGCACGGCCATGGCGCAGTAATGAAGAAACCAGCTTTTCTCACATGATTTGTGGGAAAATGAAAAGAATGATAGATGTGAGCTTGTTCTGGATAATGTTTCCAGTGACTGGTCTTGGACTCCTGGTCTTCAGGTGTAGATCACGGAGACGGTCATTGAGAGATAGTGGTGAGGAGCAGCTTTGTACACCCTGAGGTGAGGCTCATCCTTGGAAACACAGCAGCTGTTGTGCAACTGATCATACATAAACATAATAATGGGAACATTTTGTCTGTATCACAAAACATTGTAAATATTTATAAAATCTAATTTTGAATTTGGAAAATAAAGGTTCAGCGGTGTCATTTATATTTAAATGCTTGTAATTTTTTTTTTTTTTTTAATCTTGTCTTCTTCTTTTATATTTCAAAAATGTTTTGTCTTCCAATGTTCATGCTGCTGGGACA
Organism: Tetraodon nigroviridis; assembly: GCA_000180735.1. Classification (NCBI taxonomy): domain Eukaryota; kingdom Metazoa; phylum Chordata; class Actinopteri; order Tetraodontiformes; family Tetraodontidae; genus Tetraodon; species Tetraodon nigroviridis. The sequence continues at coordinate 32,695 of CAAE01013702.1, forward strand.
GTGAATTTTCCCCGTTGTGGGATGAATCAAGTTCTATTCTTTTCTATTCTAAATTAAGCATGAGGGGACATTGCTCTCCCTCTTCATGTGATCCACAGCGACACCCTGTCACCTTATGCTCAGAGGGCCCAGTATTTAATGTATGGTTGCTGGACAGAAGGACAGAGAGTTTGAAGTCTAGTTTGTACAGCTGTCTCGATAAAAACGGTGAGTATGCTGCCTTGTTATTTTTGAAATGCTGGTGTTTTATTCTAGTATTTCTAGTGTCTGACTTCTATTTCAAAACAAGATATTAGTAGTTATTATCGAATAAATGTACACATCAGCTTGAAAGCATTTCTCACACTGTTTATGTTAATTTGTTAAAGATAAAATAAATACATTAATTCTTGTCTTTCACCAAACAGATGGAGCCAGTCTTCTGTTTCGAGTCTCAGAACATTTCCTGTGTAAAGACCGTCTATCCGCTGCCCATACGTATCATCTTTTACATGGTTTTAGGGGTCATGGTCATTGTGACTGTGTGTGGAAACCTTTTGGTCACTGTTTCTATCATCTATTTTAAGCAGCTCCACACTCCAACCAACTACCTGTTGGTCTCTCTTGCTGTGTCTGACTTTCTCCTGGGGTTCTTGGTCATGTTACCCAATATGATTCAGTTGGTGGAGACTTGCTGGTATTTTGGGGACATCTTGTGCAAAGTCTATATGAGTTCTGATGTGATGTTGTGCACAGCATCCATAATTAATCTGTCTTTAATATCAATTGATCGATACAATGCGGTGATTCATCCTCTGCTGTATAGAAGAAAAATGTCTGGTCATGTTGTTTTGCTCATGATTTCTTTCAGCTGGAGTGTTTCAGGTGTTGTAGGTTTTGGACAGATTTTTTTAAGGCTGAACATTTTGGGAATTGAAGATTTCTACAACAACTTTGTTGCATGTGAAGGAAGATGTGTTTTGTTACAAAGTGGTCCGTCAAGTACAGTCTCGTCAGTGCTCTCCTTTTATATTCCAGGAATAATAATGATCAGTTTATACCTGAAGATTTTCTTTGTGGCAAAGAGACAATTACTTAGCATTCAGAATACAACCTGCATGACATCAGCCAGAGATTCAGATAAAAAACAGGCAAAAGCCACTAAAACTCTTGTTGTGATCATGGGAGTATTTCTTTTATGCTGGGCTCCGTTTTTTCTCTGTAACATCATTGATCCTTTCATCAGCTACTCAACACCAACTGCATTGTTTGAAACATTTATATGGCTAGGTTATATTAATTCTACACTAAACCCTCTCATTTATGCATTTTTTTACACCTGGTTTAGAAAGGCATTTTGCCTGTTTGCTTCAGGAAAGGTCTTTAAAGAGGATATGTCAAACATTTCCCTTTTTACTGATTAAATGGCATTATAATTTCTCAGACCAACTGATCAAAATTGTACGTGAGAAAATGTCTGTAACGTTACACAAAAGTAGAAAAGAAGAAAGTCACAAACTTTTATTATTTTGAAATTTGACAAAATGCTAGTAATTAAAACAAAATAATGATATATGTGTATAAGAAAAAAAAAAAACAAGCCCAAATTTACATATGCCAAAGTTGAACAAAGTACAAGGTTTTGCCTGTAATGCTTCATGCCTTCCGACTGTGGAGAGGTTTTTTCTTTTTTTAGGTGCTATTTTTTGGCCAGATTTTATGTGTAAGATGATGATTTTCGAAATTATATCACTGTGAGTGTTAAAGTCAGACTGTATTAAGCATTCTGAAACTCAGGGTAAAAATCCTAGACAATGTAAATAGTGGCTTATTCTCCTCATGTTTACATTTTAAATGCATTTTAAAATGTGCCAGTTTTATACTAACCTGATCTTCAGATTTTTGAAACTGCCTGAAAACTTAACCATGATTGTTGCCTGACCCTGTTGTACTGTAAGTGGAATCAAAAACAAAGATTGTTGTACTCCTGTGTGACCGTGTTGCTCTTAGGTCCCAGCCCGAGCCCTCACAGTACGATCTGGGTGAAATGGATCCAGCACACAACTCCTCAGCTTTGGAATACTGGGCGAGCGTGGAAGCTTATCTACAACAGCACGAAGCCCAGATGGACAACATGGCTGCGCGAATGTAGCGTGCCACTGCTGCGTTGAAGAGAGCTATGGCTTTGGCTACATTGAACCGTCAGGCTGTCACTGAGCTGAACACTTCTGCCCCCACTGTTTCCATGACATCATCAGT
>CAAE01013703.1:7805-22309 GCA_000180735.1 Tetraodon nigroviridis
AGGCACAGAGGGAAAAGCTTTCGTGCAGCAAGCCCAAACCCTTTGATGTGGACGGTGGGAGGAGCTGCTCCTTCTCTCTCTTGATTAATTCCAATACTAATATGTAAGATTGTATATCCATCCAAAGACTGACTTTATGGAGAATGAGAATATTGGGTCCATGTATGATGAGTGTTTTAAAATAATGTTGCCAAAGAGATAGTTGTATTATATATACTTTTTTTTATGAATCACGATTTTTCAACATAACTGCAGAGGCACACCTTATGAGGAGCTAATTTGCATTATGCAGTAGCTATCCTGGACCAAAAACCAGCCAGGAGTCGTACTATAGGGATGTAAACTCACCCCCTCCACACATTATCATGGTGGAGGGGTTTGAGTGTCCCAATGATCCTAGGGGCAGAAGGGGCCAACGTGGGCCGAGTGCAGTGTGAGCTGGTGGCAGCCAAAGGCGGGGACCTTGGAGGTCCGATCCCTAGCTGCAGAAGCTAGCTCTAGGGATGTGGAATGTCACCTCTCTGATGGGGAAGGAGCCTGAGCTGGTGCACAAGGTGCGCAAGGCGGAGGGGTTCCGATTAGACATAGTCGGCCTCACCTCAATACAGAGCAAGAGTTCTGGAACCGTCCTTTTTGAGATGGGTTGGACTCTCTTCTACTCTGGAGTTGCCAATTGTGAGAGGCAACAGGCAGGGGTGGCAATCCGTGTTGCCCCCTGGCTCAGTGCCTGTGCGTTGGAGTTTACCCTGGTGAGCGCAAGGGTAGCCTCCCAGATCCTGAATGTTCTTTTGGGCCATAACGTAACTAAATCTCAGATTCAGGAGTAGCAAATTTTTAATTTGGATATTTTTACACAATGTAAGCATTACCACTACATGTAGCTCACAAAAGAGCTGATGGAAGATGGAAAAGCAAGCGCTACACAGTTGGCCCGAACCTTTTGCGTATTAGAGCTTGTGCCCTGCAGGATTGCTTGATGGACTGTGCGTGTGACCTTTAATCTGTTTTTACCAAAAAACCTTTTCCTGACAAGATGGATAAAGGCAAGGGAAAAGAGAAAGAGAAACATAAAGGTAATGAATATACGGCATAAATAAACCTTTTGGAATCAAGACCTGATAATAGAGCACAGAAACATGAACAAATAGACCAAGGAAGAGAGAATAAAGCTGTAAAGCTAGAGAAAATAAATTCCTCAACAAAAAGGCCCCCAAAATGCTCCATCAGTATTTTACTCCCAGGAAATAAAAGCAGGCTGTTTTTCATGCTTGTCTTTCAGCTAATTAACAAACAGCAAATCAGGCTGTTGAAAAGAGACTTGCAAGGATGGTAAAAATCTGGTCAAAAAATAGATGAGCGCCAGGTGACCCATAAAAATGGTGAATAAGTGCAAAGTGGAGTAGGGGAGGCTGAACTAATTGGAAGAAGACAAGACTTATGCTTAGTTTCTTTTTATGTGCTCCAGCTAAGCATCTATACAAAACATTTTTATTCTTGAACTGACTCTACAAAACAAGCCTATTCTGGAAAACACAATATAAACACTATTAGCACCAGTCCTTCCTTAAATATAACCTTTATTCTAAATATGTACACCTTTATTTTTTATCCTGACAAAGGAGGTTCTGTTTGGATGTGTTAATATATAGCTCGTAAAATATTAAAACCTTAAAACAAGGTGAAGCACCCTTGTTATTGCAGCGATTGCGGGTTTTCTGATTGACATCCCAGAGTTCAAGAAGTCAAGAAGAAATAAAATTTATAATAAAAACAGGTTAAGGATTTAAAGTTGTGGTTTACGAATGGCATACAAGAATTCTGTCTTTTAAGGAGTCTTTTCTTTATATCAGCAGCTGATTGAGAGCTTTCATCTACTTAGATAAGTTCAAATAAAGATATTTTTTTCTGAAAGATGAATACATTTTCTACACAGTCACACCTATTGAGGTTTTTGAAGCCATTCATCCATTTATCAAATCACCCATCAATTCACCCATCCATCAATGCATCCCTTGCTGTCTTTTAAAGCTGTGTACTAGTGACATGTTTTCTAAAACTTAAACTATTTATACTAATATTACTGCAGCTGTTACTGTATCTATATTGGAGCAACTAACTTGAATTACTGAGCACAGATGACTCATGCCTGTGGCATTCCTAAAACACACACAGAGACTCACTAATCCCTTTTTGTTTATCATGACTACAGCAGCCCCCAGCGAGCCATCAGTTCTTCACAGAATGTTAAATAACAGCACTTATCAAAGTGCAGCTACACTGTGAATGCACTAGCAAACACAAACAGTGCATTAATGGCTTCTTGGTGCTGTAAAGGCCGTGCTCTTTAATTAGAAAGCTTCTCATTTACCACCCAGTCAATGTGTGTTTGCACATCTATGTGCTCTACTGCAGAGAGTGGCAGGAAACAAGAAAAAAATGCACTAATGTTACTGATGTGTAAAAGCTGTTTTAACCATGTGCGTGGGCTTGTTTATGCAAGTGTTTCAGTGCGTCTATCTTTGATATTCAGCTAGATACTACTTTACACACACACACACACACACACACATTGTACTATATAAAAAAAACTGACTATAACTTTTTCTTAGGCTTTTGCTTCACCCAAGCTTTAGTTATGCTAAAAACTATCAAACCTGTCTTTGATTTTTGCTGCTGCTACAGACATTTTCTCCTTTGTTAATATATTATGCAAAGAAAATTCTGATCCAATTGCTCGTGCAAAAAGGAACTAGGGATTTTTTTTTTTTTTCTTTTTTCCCCCACATATATCAGTAAAATAAACTATCAAAAGGTTAGAAGTTTACCAAAGTAGTTACTTGTTTTTGGAAAATAGCTTCTTTTAACTCATTTAAGGCCCGGGACACACTACATCATTTTTCGAGTCAGCAAAGTACCACAAGACACTCGCAAATCGAGAGTGGCAGGAGCACGGCTGTTCAACCTCAAGACTCGTCTGAAACGGAGGCGTTCACGCCACGGGATTTTTGCCGTCAGGAGGCGTGACTGAGTACACTGACACAAGAAATGCGTGCCCCCACAAAATGCCATTTATTGTTCAGTGCATTTTATTTTTCTTATTCATGCTACTTTTTTTTTTTTTATTCGACTCCAGGGGGGCTTACGGTAGTCTGAAAAACATACTACTCTCAAGGTGACTTTTTTTTTTCAAGCACACCTTTATTAAAACTCAGAAACAACTATGTACAGCTCAACTGACCTTGCAACGCCATTTTTTTTTTAACCTACTATCGTTTTTTGTTGCTCTGCCGCAGCCGCCGTACTGCTCCTTTCGACTTCTTTATTTTGGGGCGTTGTCCCTGTCTGCTCTCATTGGCTGTAGCTCTGTCTACATCACAACAAGCAGCCAGAATATGTAGCAGGTTTGATATCCAGTTTTGCACCTGCGACTGGAGGTGCGTGGCGTCTCAAGGGTCATTACCCACATCTCCAAGGCACTTAAACTCAGTTACCAAGTGGATTAGTGACTCGCACTAAATTGGGTGAACGCAAGTTGTGGTACCCAAGATGAAAAAAATGGTGTATTGTGTTTCTTCTTGCATTCCTCTGCAAATGTTTGCTCATTAAAATTGCTTATTAGAAGTTTGGAATGAGGACTTGAGTACTGTACCTGTGCAGACGTGCTGTTGAGCTTCGTCAGGCCATTCTCCAGACGCTCCATCTTGACTGTAAGATCTTTCCTTTTTTGATCCAGGAGACTGCGATACAGTTTGATCTGCTCCAGGAAAGACTTTGGAGTTGTGTAATTGTACCGCCGCTCATTGGCCTGGTACTCTTTGGACTTGTCATTGACACTCATGTGGATATAGGCCATAAACTTACTAATTGACTCCTTCACTTGTGGCTGTATTGTATTTCAAAGAGATGGTTGAAGTCATGTTAATAAAAAGAAATGTGCAACTAAGGTTCTGAACTTCATTTTCTCAGGTTCACATTTTTAATTACATTTTAACCACAGTGGAATCACTTTTGTGCCTAGATTGGTTTATATGTATCAATCAAGGTATGAACATGTGACTCACTTCGATATTTTCTACTTCCTGGAGAAACCTTAAGCTGACTGACTCCAGCGCCTCCTGTGGCCACTCATGGAACCAGTCAATGGCTGCGCAATTCACCACTGCAGGGAACTTCCTGCTGCGATCCCTGAGTTTAGAACCAACTGGTGAGAAACACAGACCCACCTGTAGTTGACACAGGCAAATACAAGGTCAAACAGAGCTAAGTGTGAAGCCTAATGCAAAAGCAGGATCAAGTCATTTTCTCTTTTTTCTTTTAGAACAAGTCACAAGTCTAAAGCCAGCCAGATTTAAGCAGGAAGAGTGGATTCCTGCCTTTTAAAACACTTGATCACTGTCAAAAAGGGGCAAGGAAAAGAGTGAATTAATTATTTGAAACCACATCATTAAGCAAACACAGCCTCAATCCAGCATGCAAATGAAAAGAGTGTGTTCAGCTGCAGGCCACATCAGCCCAAGTTTCACTGTCAAGACTAACAGCTGGCTTGTTAAAAAGCACAGCTAGCTGCTTGACTCAATTAGACTGAAGAAACAAACGCACGGGTCCAGGTTAGATCTTTGAATGCAATTGAACCTGTCAAGGTTTCCTCATAGGCCTTTTGCTTTCTCTCCTTAAGGCTTTTTAGTTCTGCGATTGCTGAGGGCAGAGCTTGAAAATATAGCCCTTTAAAATCATTAGCGTTCTAATGATCTGGGAGGTCACCTGAGAGTCAGTGGCAGGGTCCTTCACCTAGTTTTAGTTTAAGTGCTTCCCCTTTGTCTGCTGGTTACATGATGACCAGTCACCAGGTCTTGTGAAATAGTGTGAACTTTTGAATGGCTGAGAGAGTGGAGGTCTGCATTGTACCTGAGTGACTAGTGCCCTCGTCCCCCATCTCTGTTTAAGGATAGTTTTTCCAACTTTTCCAATCCTACCAATGACTTTTTCAACCCTGTCAAATGGCTATGTTTTCAAGCTCCGCTCTCATTGAGTTTAGAATTGGAGAAGCCTTATAAAGAGAAAGTAAAATGTCCTAAAGGAAACCATGACAAGGTCAGTTGCACAAAGAGACCTAGCCTTAAATAAAAATGACCTAGATGAAAGAGAATCTACACAGGAAAATGCACAGAAGGGACACCAAAAATATTAGTAATGATAAATATGTGAATAGCTAAGCAAATATTTGGCAGAAAAGTCAGAAAACTTCATTATTCATAATGCGTATCCCTTAAAAATATTAATAAAATATACTACATTCTGGTAAAGCAGTTTTAGCCGCACTGTTGTATCTCACATTGTCACATAATACATCACATTATTCGTTGCATTCTCGCCTTCTCCACAGCAGACTAGCCATCATAAGTAATAGATATGATAGATATTCCCAGATCTCTCAAAATACTGCAGTTGTGTCAATAGATACACAGGCCGGGGGACATCATGCTTTTTTGATTTTGTATCAATTTATATCAGGATTAAAATCTACTACTAATGGTCTCACCAGTCAAATTAAGGAATTACTCAGTATTTTTAATTGTATTGATTATGTAAGATGGTAAAATATTCTCTCAGAGTCAGATTGCAGGCAAGTGTCTTTTTCAAACATTCAGAAAGCCAACTAGATTTAAATCCGCCCTTTACAAGTTTATACCCATGGGGCTGTCTTTCCTATCTATTCACTTTCCAACCTAGGGAGGCTTGAGCTGCAAGCTAGGCTGCAGTGAAATTTGTGGGTGGTAGTGATGGGGGGTGAAGTGGTCCGCAGTAATATTGGCAGGATAAGCAACCTGCTGAATACTTCTCTCCACAGGGGGAACAAAAAGGGTACACAGTGGTGAAATAATCTGAAGCTAAAAGGCAGCTTTTGTGCTGCTGCCAATGATTTATAATGACATCCAGTGACTTGGTAAGCATTTGAGTTCATCTGAAAATGTCGAGAAAGAAAATTGTCTAGGAGAAGGCTTCATTATATAGTTAGATGTTTACCAAGTATGACGGTTTTGTAATAACAAACTGGTAAACTAGAGGGTAAGGTGGCTGGATATGGCTATATTAAAAAACACTAGAAAGCAAATTGTGACACAGCTCTTTAAAACAAATTATTAGTAAATGTCTTTCCGTAAGTATAACCATTAAGAACAACCTTTCTTTGGACAATTAGATATGTAATGCTGGGCAAAAAAGAAACATAAGCATTGCTCTCTTCCACAGTGGTCTCACAGCGTTTCACCTTGAGCTGTCTTCGAACCCGGTCGATGAAGAACTTCCAGCAATTTTCTCTTGTATCCATCATTCCTGACGCGCGGACCTCCGGCCTCACGCTGCCAATGATGTTCTCCACTTCATCATCTGGGAACAGGTCAGGAATCTCTCCTTGAATAGGCAAAATGAGCAATGTTAATCCAAGTGAGATACAAAATGATACACAAAATACCCTGCTGAATGCTTTAGAACTGCAGATACAGACAAAAACCACAAAAAAAACCAAAAACCCTTTTAGCAGGATGTATAATCACCCTTGAAACATCCGACAAACCGTTTAACTAAAAGATGACAATGACAATCTACAATTTGCTTTATCTGTAAAATGTTAATATCACAAGTGATTCTTAGGCCTGAATTTCATGAATACAATAAATAAATATAGTATCTGTAATTCCAAAGAAAAATGCAATGACCCACAAACCCTGATGGAACTGGAAAACGTCTAAGAAATCCTCTGAAATGACAACCTCACAGATCAATTTACTTCATTTAGTGTGCATTACAAAACACTGCAGATGGCTTTAGTGAGACATGTTGTTACCCGATGCTAGCAAATCGTTGACTAGAACGAGGAACTTTTCATCTGCCACTTGAGCATCAGTCATTAGGAACATCATGCCAATGTTCTTTACACCAGCTTTGATGCAAAGAGATGCTAGGTCCATCTGTAAGTCAGAGAGTGACACACAAAATCAAAATGAGCTGTAGCACATGAAAGAAATGTCTGAGACTCATCTTATTATTAGTTTGGAATACTGTAATTAAGTAAGTAGTAAGCTTTTGGAGTTTCAGCAAAAAAAAAAAAAAAAATTAACTATTATGAGCATCCCACTAACAGCAGGCCCTGTTGGTGTGGTGTGAATCTCAGGAACCTCACGATGCTGCTTCTGGCCCTTTGGGTCATTAAATTAGAGACCCAGCTTTGGCAAGATCAGTCTGGTCCAAGCCATATCTCTAGCAAGCAAAACTTATAATGTGATGGATTTTTTAAATAATATTATTATAAAAGCTCTTTTGGACATAAGAAGGCTAACAACTAGCATGAGAAATCCACACATGAACTGAGAAGCAGATGGATGGCAGTAAATGTTTGCGGTTTGGTTCAGCGTATTTTAAGTGTGTAACGCCACACAAACCTTGAGGTCACTGACACTGTAGCCTTTTTTCAAGGTAATCTGGAAGACCTCCAGACTGGAGATGAAGGCAGCCAATCGAGCCAGGCTCTGCTTGCCACTGCCGCCCACACCGACCAGCAGCGCATTTCCCCGTGGAGACTCCAGGATTCGGTTTATACGGCAACTATGTGTGGAGGTGCAGACGTACAGTCGAAAGAAGAAAAATGTGAGTAATAAAGAAAATGACTCATGAAGCAAAAAGCGAGGTGTTTTGTCAGCTCCTTTCTAAGATATTATACTGTCTGGCAGCCTGGATAATATCAATATAGTGGCAAACGTGTGTACCAAACATTGGTTGACATGAAATCTACAGAATCTGTACAAGTTTTTTTTTTTTTTTTTTTTGAAGTTCATTCACGCATCCATTTTGTTCCGCTTATCCAAGGTCAGTCACGGGCGCAGCAGTCTAAGCAGGGGGGCCCAGACTTCCTTCTCCCTAGCTACTCCCTCCAGCTCTTCCCAAGGCATCCCCGGGCCAGCCGGTGGACACAGTCTCTCCAGCGTGTCTTGGGTTATCTCGGGGGCCTCCTGCTGGAGGGACTTGACCTGAACACTTCACCAGTGAGGCGTTCAGGAGGCATCCTGATTGGTGCCCAACCCACCTCATCTGGCTCCTCTCAATGCGGAGCAGTGACTCTGCACCGAGCTCCTCCCGGATGACAGAGCTCCCACCTTATCTCTAAAGGAGAGCCCAGCCACCCTACGGAGGAAAAACATTTCTGCTGCTTTTACCCACCAATCTTGTTTTTTTGATCACTACTCAAAGCTCGTGACCATAGGTGAGTAAAAGAACAAAGATCGACCAGTACATTGAGAGCTTCACTTTCCGGCTCAACTCTCTCTTCACCACAACGGAGCGGTGCAGACTCCACATTACTGCAGACACCACATCGATCCACCTGTCGACCTCCCGCTCCATTCTTCCCTCACTTGTGAAAAAGGCACCACTATTGTGTGATGCTATTAACCTGATAGCATCACACAGTTGCTGCAAATTTGTTGGCTACAAAATTTACACAAGGCAGGATAGATCCATAGTTTCATGTTGTTGACGCCAACAACATGTTTTTTGGGCCATTCTCTGTAAAGTCCCCTTTAGGGTATATGAAAGGCAGAAATTTAATGTTGCAACATGATTTTCATGCTGACAGACTGAAGCAAAATCTGTCCATGATGTACAATATGCTTGTCTCTTATTGACAATCTGTGAAATGGACCTGCAAATCCTAAAATACCCGGGAAACCACTTGATTTCTTTTACAGAAAATATAAAAACTAACACCTTTTTTTTTCCTTTTTAATTAAACTTCTCCACTTATTTCCCAGAGTTCTCAAGCTTCTACTCACACATGGGCCATGGCGTCCTCAAACAGCACCAAGTTTTGGGTGGCGTTGACCTCGTTGTAGCTGTCCAGGATCTCTAGCAGGGTTTTGTTAAGGCTGCTCCAGGACTCCGCAGGCATGTACCTGGACTCCCCCAGCCCATGGGCAAAGTGGCAGTAAATATTCATCTGCCTAGTTTGTGCTAGAGTTACCTCAGCATCCTTAGGGAGCGACACAGACAAAACAAAAGTAAACATGCAGAACCACACAGTGACCCTGTCAGCATAACATTAATGTGAAGTATAAGCCTGGTGGACAGGGACTCGTCTGAGGACCCCAGCTTTAAACAAAGTGACCTAGTTAATTTTCATTTAAAAAACTGCTATTTTCAAAAAGGAATAATAAATTCATTGTTTGGCACACCTATGTTTTACAAAAATTGCTATTTTTAAAAATCTTTTACTCTACATTAAAAAAATAAGATTATGTCTTTGTTGTTGTTTTCAGAAATATGAAAGTACTTGAAAATAAGAAAAAAAGATACATCTAGAGTGATGAGAAATAATCCTATTCGATGCCGATACTAAAACAAACTACACAGATAAACAAAAGTTGGCACTAGGACTGTATTTTACCGAAAAATTATCATTTCTGCTGGACTGGCAATGCTATTCTCTGACCTTGCTGTGGGTGTGTGTACACAGACACTGGTCTAGTTCCTCATTCTGGCATCACTAGTATGCATGCTGCAGCCAGGGAGAGTAGAGGGCAGAGCAGTGAACAGAAAACCATTAAAATATTTTCCAATTTGCCTGGCTAACAGTGCAAACTCTGACAGCAGGACTCCTGTACCACACTGATTAACATTCCCTCCGCAGAAAGTGGATCCTTTTTTTTTAGGTTGGATGTCTGGATGTTCGGATCCAGACACAGAGCAGGCAACCAAATGATTCTCTCCCTCTTCTTCCACCGTTGCAGCTTCGTCTGCTTATATTTTAAGATTCTCACCTCATAAAACTTTTTCACAGTGTCTGCCTGCAGCTTATCAAAGAGTTGAAAGTCCTTCTCTTCCACCAGCTTGTCTCTGTAGACCCGGTTAGACTCATGCAGGTAGATTTTAAGAAGGTCTGGAGGGGCTTTCAAGCACTCGCTGGTACAAAAGAGAATACCTTGGGCAGAGAGGGAAGGTGGAAAAGCTTCAGCTGAGACATTCTGCAGTGAATCTGTGTACTAACACTTGTGTTCTATACCATTGTGGGCTAAATACAAACACAATAATTGAGTGGGGAAAAAAAGTGAATTTCAATCAGTGCAAACCTTGTTAGTCCTCCAGCAATATAATGCATAATATTTTAATAATCATAACAGTGTTTTAAAAAGACATGAATTAAAAGACATAATTAAAAGACATAAACTAATAGAGAGCTCAGGTACCGTTTCTGTGACAAAACTAATCCGTATTGGCAAAATGTATCAAAATAGTAGCAAACGCTTAAAGCCATCAAGATGGTTTTAAAAAGAAAGCTAAATGTGAAGAACCTTCCACAAAAATAAAATGCGATAAAGTGCCCTTTTAGTTGCCCTTCTTGCAAATAAAACACAGTGAAGTACCCTTTTGGATGCCCTTCCAGTCACCAAAACACACTATAAAGGTCTTTTCTGCCTCTTGAATATGTACAAACTCAAAAGTTGTCTTTGAGGATCAAATGCATGATGTTTCAACACATTAATGTACTCTCAAGGGTGTTCTTTCAAAGAAATAAATGCAGGAAGATGCCTCCTTGTTTTTTTGGTTTTTTTTAAGAGTGCAATAATGTGTTTTCTGGCCTTACTGATTTTGCCAATAGGGCCACTTACACACAGAAAATGAAAGTACTCAGAAAAGTTGTAAAAAAAAATGTTGAAATTATTGTCTTTCCATTGTGCTTTATATACTGTATATTATTTACTCACTGGGAAATGACTGTTTAGTTCAGAGGGTCAACAGAACATATCAGCAATTGCAGAACCAATTAAGATTCATTGGTCTTGTTGGTTTCACAATAAAACAGAAAGTGCTTCTAATGGAGAGAAACAAGGCAAAAACTAAAGCAAAAACGTTTATTCTAATGGGAATATGTAACAAAATTATAGCCTCTGACAAAAGGTGTTTCTACACAAATTGTCATTGATAATATATGTTGTCTTTTTTATTGATATCTTAGTTATATTGCAGTGAAATAAATTTCAGGGTTTACTAAAAAAAAAAAATGTCCTCTTTTATATACCAGGCTGTTTAAGAACAGCCACATTAATAAAGGCAAATATTGACCTCATGCATCAGCTACTATATATACATATATAGTAGCTGATGCATGAGGTCATGCATCCCTACATTGAGAGTAGTAGTAGTAGAGTGGCCCTCTTGAATTAAGGATAAATTACCCTACAAGGGAGCAAAAACTGCATGAGCCTGACAGGCAATTTGGATTGCCGTCAGTGAAGGATACCACTGGACCAGTGTCCAGAAGGGAGCTCAGTTTGGGCCAAACAGAAAGCTGAAAAGACACCACTGGTTAAGGATGGTAAGAAGCTTAAAGGTTTGGATTTGTCTCCTCAAAACTTCTAACCTACAACAACCCATGGATTAAAAAAACAAAAAAACAAAAAACAAAAAAACAGAAAATCAGAAGAAAATGAATTAAATATTAGTTATTAGATGAAACTGTTTTCACATGTGGTCTAACCATTTTTTAGTTTGCTATAACTGCCATTGCAAGATTCAAAAATTTAGGTTTTTTTGCCTAGTTAGCAAAAATGTTGCAAACAGATGTGTGTTTCTGATTGCACTTTATTCCTGTTTTTGCATCCGAATAATGGGCAGGTAAGTGGATGATTGATGAATAATGGGGCTGGCGTGACGTGTCTGCTGCCTCGTGGAAACAGTGATAGTGACACAGTCAGTCAAAAAAATAAATTGTTTGCAATGTTTGTTGTCCTTACTACACTGTCACCCAGCAGAGGAATGTCAATGGAAGGCACGCTTTGTGTGTGTTCTTAGGACTTAAACTAAATGCGATGAATCATTACTGATGAACAACTGATGAATGATCTAATCCTGTGGCTTTTAATAGATCTTTTTCTACTCAATTTCATTACTGAATGGTGTGACATGCATTTGTGTTCCAAAAGGTTGTCTGAGCACAACAAAACACCATATGGCAGCTCTATTTAACAGTCATATAAACAGGCTCATCTGCCAGTTTTACAAAATAAACAAACAGTGAAATACAGCTAATATAGGAGGAACGAAAAACTTTCTTTGTCTTTCTATCCAGCTGACTTTGGCACACTGTTCCTCTCTGTCCCTGATCTTAGATTGCTTTGTTCAAGCCAGGAGAGAGATTAGAGAGTTCTCAGTGTTGGCATGTATCTGTCTGTCGGAGGGTCTGGAGTAAGCAGGTTTTCCTCCTAGCCTGACAGCTGCTTGGAGCCCCAAACAATGCATCCGCCGCTAACAAATACACCCCGCTGACTATCCTCGAAACATCATACAAACATATTGTGCAGTCAGTACCGTCGGCCTCTCGGCACTCTTTCTCCCTTCCTTGTCTTTCATTCTATCTATCTTTCTCCCATGTCCTCCTACGCCCACTGAGCTTGGAAAAGCTCATTTATTCTGACGTTGAAAAGACAGCCCTTCTGATAGTTCTGCCAGACAACTAGCGTTGGCATTTTAGCTCGCAGTTGGATGCCCAAACCATTTGTCTTGCTCTATGAGTTGGTTTTGGCAACTTTACTTTAGAAACAGTAAATCTGTTTTTCTTTTTCTTTCTTTTTTTTTTTTTAATTAATAACTGGAATTGCAATCCACTAATTTGTCAATATCTTAGCACAGCAATAGTCCATTTTTGCAAATGTATTCACACAGTTATTTAACATTTTTGATATCCCCTTTTTCAATTTTTCACTCGACTTTGATCATTTCCATTAGGGTGACTTCTCCTAGTGTGATCCCTTTGTTTTCTTTATGCAACTACGAATACAGCTATCAAAGCACTGTGACACAGTACCTGTTACAGTTTATTGGGGGCCTGTTGCTTTCTTTGCCAGAGTAAAATCTGATCCAGTAATACTGATATCATGGACAAGCTGACACAATGGGGGCAACATCTAGTGTAGCCTTCTTTAATCTTCATCCTTCAACTTTAACAACTGCTACATCTTATTTAGAGTAAGTAGTATTATGGCACACTTTTTTTTAAATTAATTATGGCAGTGCACTTGCAATATCACAAGATTTGCAAGCAGCTCAGCATCTATGAAGAGGATAAATATAGCCACCATGAAAGCTATAAAGGGATTGCCTACTTCACCCGTTGCTTCTAAAAACTCTTTCCAGATTAGCCACAAATTCCATCTGTCATTAGTGCTCAGACATTGTTCAATATGCACTGTTTGTATACTTTGCAAAAGGGACAAAATTGCAAAGTGTGAAGCAGGAATGCTGAGATCCATGTTTTCTATTGTTTACCTGGCAGTGTTTTGACGCATAAAAATGTGTATTAATGATGTCAACATGACGTATGAGAGGTAGGAAAAATCCTCCATGCACTTCTTAGCAGGAGCTTGGACTCGCAAACAACAGTGGATAGATGTAATCATTTCAGTGTGAAAGCAGTGTAAGAAAATCACGCAGTGCATTGCCACAATTACTTCTCCAGCCACCCCAATCTAAACCAAAAACACAGTCCAGGTTACAAAATAGGACTTTTCAGGCTTCAAACATGCAACCTTTCACACAAAGTGGCCACCTCAGATACATCTTAAGATACAGAGAGGTCAGGTTGCAGATCAGGGGTCCACCATCAGCTGCACTTACCAATGGTACCTCTTACATATTTACTGTATTGAACAGGAAAGATAATATTTTCTAACAGAACAGTCACATTTTAGAAAGCAAACTGCAGCAGTCATTGGCTTTGATGTTGAGTGGACCTCTTCCTTTGTCGCATTAGGATAACATTTTTAATGGCTCACACAAAAGCTCCAGGCTGCAGCTTTTTGGGCTATTAGAGATGATCATAATAAGATGTTTTCCCGTGGTGATAACTTCCAAAGTTCTAAAACAAAGTGAATCACAGACCAACTCCCAATTATTTTGGTTAGGGTGAAAAATCTTTAAACCTAAAGCCAGAAAACACTGAGTGACAATCATTTAGGCCACTTGCTTGGAAATTAGATGCTGCCTTTGTACTGTCTTACTAAATGCTTTTGAGGGTACCAAAGCACAGAGATGCAGCTGAGGGAATTACGGCTGTGACAGAACTGTGAGGTTGTTCAGCATGTCCCACCTGTTCTAAGGTGCAGCATGAATACATGAGGTACAAGAACTTTGGAAAATGTTTCTATTCTTACTCTGTAAGGCTAGGTGGAGGTAACTGAGAGGAAGCCGTAACACCTCTCTGGGCCTAGCAGCAATCCAGTAATGTTTAATAAACACATGGGGCTATAATGTGCATTCAAATGACACATTTTAGGGGTTAAATTACAGCAAAGTTTCTTTTGCCTCAAGGCTATTACATGTATGACTAAGGGTCTCAAAGACTAGAGGCCTGAGCTTTGGGATGTAAATATGCCAATTAAAAAAAAAATAAATATATAAATTAAAAAAACATATTTAAAGACAAAGTGAAATATCATTCAGACCTAAAGATTAGACAT
>CAAE01013704.1:3445-32313 GCA_000180735.1 Tetraodon nigroviridis
CATCTGAGGATGTCTGATGGCGTCTGACGGCGTCTGATGGCGTTCGAGAGCGTCTGATCGTGTCTGAGGGTGTCTGATGGCGTCTGAGGATGTTTGATGGGGTCTGACGGCGTCTGATGGCGTTCGAGTGCGTCTGATCGTGTCTGAGGGTGTCTGATGGCGTCTGAGGATGTTTGATGGGGTCTGATGGTGTCTGAGATTGTCTGATGGCGTCTGATGGCGTCTGAGATTGTCTGATGGCGTTTGACAGCGTCTGATGGCGTTTGAGGTTGTCTGATGGCGTCTGAGGATGTCTGATGGCGTTCGAGTGCGTCTGATCGTGTCTGAGGGTGTCTGATGGCGTCTGAGGATGTTTGATGGGGTCTGATGGTGTCTGAGATTGTCTGATGGCGTCTGATGGCGTCTGAGATTGTCTGATGGCGCCTGAGACGTCTGAGTGTGTCCGATGGCGTTTGACAGCATCTGATGGCGTCTGAGATTGTCTGATGGCGTCTGAGGCGTCTGAGTGTGTCCGATGGCGTTTGACAGCGTCTGATGGCGTTTGAGGTTGTCTGATGGCGTCTGAGGATTTCTGATGGCGTCTGATGGTGTCTGATGGCGTCTGAGGTTTGTCTAACGGCGTCTGATGGCGTCTGATGGCTTTTAGTGGCCTCTGATGACGTCTGATGGCGTCCGGCTGCGTCTGATCGTGTCTGAGGCCGTCTGATGGCGTCTGATCGAGTCTGGTGTGTCTGATGGCCTCTGATGGTGTCTGAGGGTGTCAAATGGCGTCTCATTACGTCTTGTGGTGTCTGAGGGCGTATGAGGGTTTCTGAGGTCGTCTCTTGATTTCTGAGGGTGTGCTATGGCGTCTGAGGATGTCTCGTAAAGCGTCTGACGGCGTCTGATGGCGTTCGAGTGCGTCTGATCGTGTCTGAGGGTGTCTGATGGCGTCTGAGGATGTTTCATGGGGTCTGACGGCGTCTGATGGCGTTCGAGTGCGTCTGATCGTGTCTGATGGCGTCTGAGGATGTTTGATGGGGTCTGATGGTGTCTGAGATTGTCTGATGGTGTCTGATGGCGTCTGAGATTGTCTGATGGCGCCTGAGACGTCTGAGTGTGTCCGATGGCGTTTGACAGCATCTGATGGCGTCTGAGATTGTCTGATGGCGTCTGAGATTGTCTGATGGCGTCTGAGGCGTCTGAGTGTGTTCGATGGCGTTTGACAGCGTCTTATGGCGTTTGAGGTTGTCTGATGGCGTCTGAGGATGTCTGATGGCGTCTGAGGGTGTCTGAGTGTGTCTGACGGCGTCTGAGGGCGTCTGAAGGCTTCTGCCATATTCTGATGGCATCTGATGGCGTTTAGTCGCCTCCGATGGCATCCGTTGGCGTCGGATGGCGTTTGAGGGCGTTTGAGGGAGTCTGAGGGCGTCTGATGGCGTTTGAGGGCGTTTGAGGGAGTCTGAGTGCGTCTGATGGTGTTCGACGGCGTCTCATGGCGTGTGACGCGTCTGAGGACGTCTGAGGTTGTCTAATGGCGTCTGATGGTGTCTGATGGCCTCTGATGGCGAGTGGTTGCATCTGATGGCGTCTGATGGCGTCTGAGGTTGTCTGATGGCGTCTGAGGCGTCTGATGGTGTTTGATGGCGTCTGATGGCGTCTGAGGTTTTCTGATGGCGTCTGATGACGTCTGATGGCATACGGGTGCGTTTGATCGTGTCTGAGGCCGTCTGATGGCGTCTGATCGAGTCTGGTGTGTCTGAGGGCCTCTGATGGCGTCTGTTGTTGTCTGATGGCGTCTGAGCGCGTCTAAAGGTGTCTGAGTGCGTCTGATGGTGTTTGACGGCGTCTGATGGCGTCTGATGGCGTCTGAGGTTTTCTGATGGCGTCTGAGCGCGTCTGTGGGCGTCAAAGGTCGTGTGATAGCGTGTGGTAGCGCCCACTGCGTCCGATCCTGTCTTAGGGCATCTGATGGCGTCTGAGGATGTCTGAGACCTCTGAGGGTGTCAGATGGTGTCTGATGGCGTCTGAGGGCGTCTGTTTTTGTCTGATGGTGTCTGAGGTTGTCTGATGGCGTCCGAGCGAGTATGAGGGTGTCAGATGGCGTCTGATGGCGTCTGATGGAGTCTGATGGCGTCTGATGGTGTCTGAGGGTTTCAGATGGCGTCTCATTACATCTGGTGGTGTTTGAGGGCCTCCAAGGGTGTGTGATGGCGTCTGATGGCATCTAAGGTTGTCTGATGGCGTCTCATGGTGTCCCATGGCGTCCCATGGCGTTCTTTTGTGTCTGAGGGCCTCTGAGGTTGTCTGATGGCGTCTGAGGGCATCCGAGGTTGTATGAGCGCGTCTGAGAGCGTCAAAGCCCGTCTGACCTGTGGTAGCTAGCGTGTGGTAGTGCCGAGTGCGTCCTATAGTCTCTGAGGGCGTTTGATGGCATCTGATGGGGTCTGATTGCGTCTGAGGTTGTCTGATGGCGTCTGATGCCGTCTGAGGCTGTCCGACGGCGTATGAGGGTGTCTGACGTTATCTGAGGTTTTCTGATTGCGTCTGTATGGCGTCTGAGGTTGTCTGATGGCGTCTTAGGGTGTCTGAGTGCATCTGATGAGGTTTGACGGCGTCTGATGGTTTCCTGGTGCGTCCAATCGTGTCTGATGGCGTCTGATGGCGTCTGAGATTTTCTGATGGCGTCTGATGGCATCTTATGCCGTCTGAGGGTGTCTAAGGGTGTCAGATGGCGTATGGTGGCGTCTGCTGGTGCTGTTGGTGTCTGTATTTGTCTGATGGTGTCTGAGTGCGTCTGAGGTTGTCTGAGGTTGTCTGATGGCGTCTGAGGGCGTCTGAGAGCGTCAAAGTCCGTCTGACAGCTTCTGGTTAGCGCTGAGTGCGTCCGATCGTCTCAGAGGGCGTTTGATGGCATCGGAGGGCGTCTGAGTTTGTCTGATGGCGTCTGATGGCGTCTGATGGCGTCCGATGGTGTCTGGTAGCGTCTGGTAGCGTCGGAGGGCGTCCGAAGGCGTCTGATGACATCTGATGGCGTCTGATTGTGTCTGTTGTTGTCTTATGGTGTCTGATGACGTCTGAGGTTGTCTGATGGCGTCTGAGGGCGTTTGATGGCGTCTGATGGTGCCTGATTGTTTCTGAGTGCGTCTGATGGCGTCTGATAGCGTCTGAGTGCGTCTGATGGTGTTTGATGGGGTCCGATTCCGTCTGATTGCTTCTGAATGCATCTGATGGCGTCTGGTTGACTCTGGTGTGTCTGCTGGTGTCTGAGGTTGTCTGATGTCATCCAAGGTTTTCTGATGGCGTCTGAGGTTGTCTGATTGCGTCTGATGGCCTCTGATGGCGTCTGATTGTTCCTGAGAGCATCTGATGGCGGCTGATGGTGTCCAAGAATGTTCAAAGGCCTCTAGAGGCGTCTGATGGTGGCTGATCGAGTCTAGTGTGTCTGGTGGCGTCTAATGGTGTTCGATGTTCTCCGTTGGCATTCGAGGGTGTCAGATGGCGTATGGTGACGTCTGGTGGCGCTGGTGGTGTCTGATGGCGTCTGATGGGGTTTTATGGCATCTGATTGCGTCGGACGATGTCAGATGGCGTCTGACGGCCTATGAGGGTGTCTCAGGGCGTCTGATGGCGTTGGAGTGTGTCTTAAGGCCTCTGATGGCGTCTGATGGCGTTTAGTGGCCTCTGGTGGTGTCTGATGGCGTCTGGTGGCGTACGAGGGCATCCGTTGGCGTACGGATGGCATCTGAGGGTCTCTGATGGTGTCTGATGGCGTCTGAGGTCATCTAATGGCGTCTGAAGGTGTCTGATGGCGTCTGAGGTTGTCTGATGGCGTCTGAGGCATCTGAGTGCGTCTAATGGCGTCCGGGTGCGTCCGATTGTGTCTCAGGGCGTCTGATGGCATCTGATCGAGTCTGGTGTGTCTTAGGGCGTCCAAGGGTGTCGTATAGCCTGTTAGGCCATCTGATGGCGTGTGAGGGAGTCGGATGGCGGCTGATGGCATCTGATGGTGTCTGATGCGTCGGGTGGCGTCTGATCGTGTCTTATGGTGTCTTATGGCGTCTTATCGAGTCTGGTGTTCTGAGTGCGTCTGATTGAGTCTGACGTGTCTGAGGGCGTCTGAGGTTGTCTGATGGCCTCTGAGGTCGTCTGATGGCGTTTGAGGCGTCTGAGTGCGTCTGATTGCGACTGACGCGTCTGAGGGCGTCTGACATATTCTGATGGCGTCTGATGGCGTTTAGTGGCCTCTGATGGCGTGTGATGGCGTCTGGTGGCGCCTGAGGGCGTCTCATGGCGTCTCATGGCGTCTGAGGGCGTTTGAGGTTGTATAATGGCGTCTGATGGCGTCTGATGGTGTCCGGGTGCGTCTGATCGTGTCTGAGGGCGTCTGATGGCGTATGATGGAGTCTGGTGTGTCTGATGGCGTCTGAGGTTGTCTGATGGCGTCTCATCGCGTCCCATGGCGTTTGATGGCGTCTGAGTGCGTATGAGGTTGTCTGAGGGCGTCTGATCGAGTGTGGTGTGTCTGATGGCGTCTGAGGGTGTCAGATGGCGTTTCATTACGTCTGGTGGTGTTTGAGGGCGTCCCAGGGTGTCTGATGGCATCTCATGCCGTCTGATGGTGTCTTATGGTGTCTGAAGGCGTCGGAGTGTGTCTTATCGCCTCTGATGGCGTCTGGTGACGTCTGATGGCGTCTGAGGGCGTCTGTTGATGTCTGAGGGTGTGCTATGGCGTCTGAAGATGTCTGATGGCGTCTGATGGTGTCTGGTTGCGTCCAAGAGCGGCTGATGGTGCCCGATGGCAGCTGATGGCGTCTATTTGCGTCTGAGGTGGTCTGATGGCGCCTGAGGTTGCCTGATGGCGTCTGATGGCGTCTGGTAGCGTCTGGTGGCGTCTGATGGCATCTGAGGGTGTGTGAGGGTGTCTGATGGCGTCTGATTGTGTTCAAAGATGTCCAATGCCGTCTGCGTCTGATTGTTTCTTATGGTGTCTGATGCTATCTGAGGGTGTCTGAGAGCATCTGATGGCGTTTGAGGGAGTCTGAGGGAGTCAGATAGCGTCTCATTACGTCTGGTGGTGTTTGAGGGCGTCCAAGGGCGTTTGATGGCGTCTTATGGTGTCTGATGGTGTCTTAGGTTGTCTGATGGCATCTGAGGGCCACTTAGCGCGTCTGAGGGAAACTTAGGGTGTCTGATGGGCTCTGAGGGCGTCTGAGGGGGCCTGAGGGCGTCTGATGGGTGTCAGATGGCGGCTGATGGCATCTGAGGGTGTGTGAGGGTGTCTGATGGCGTCTGGTGGCGGGTGATGGCATCTGAGGGTGTGTAAGGGCGTCTGATGGCGTCTGGTGGCGTCTGAGGGTGTCAGATGCCGTCGCATTACGTCTGGTGGTGTTTGAGGGCGTCCAAGGGCGTTTAATGGCATCTGAGGGCGTCTGATGGCGTCTGAGGGAATCTGATGGCGTCCGATGGCGTCTGAGGGTTTCTGAGGATTTCTGAGGGTGTCTGATAGCGTCTGATGGTGTTTGATGACGTCTGATGGCGTCTTGGTGCGTCCGATCATGACTGAGGACGTCTGATGGCGTCTGATGGCGTCTGAGGGCGTCTGATGGAGTCTGAGGGAGTCTGATGGCGTCTGATGGCGTCTGAGGGCGTCTGAGGGCGTCTGATGGCGTTTGACAACGTCTGACAGCGTCTGATTGCGTCTGATGGCATCCGGGTGTTTCCGATTGTGTCTGAGGGCGTGTGATGCCGTCTGATCCAGTCTGGGGTGTCTGATTACGTCTGATGGCGTCTGAGGGTGTCAGATGGTGTCTCATTACGTCTGGTTTTGTCTGAAGGCGTCTGAGGTTGTCTGATGGCATCTGATGCTGTCTGATTGTGTCTGAGGGTCGTCTGTTGATGTCTGAGGGTGTGATATGGCGTCTGGGGTTTCTGATGGTGTCTGATGGCGTCTGTTGTTGTCTGATGGTGTCTGATGGCGTCTTAAGGTGTCAGAGGGCGTCTGATGGTTTCTGGTGGCGTCTGGTGGCCAATGATGGCGTCTGATGGAATCTGAGGGCGTCTGATTGCGTCTGAAGCCGTCTTAGCGCATCTGAGGGAAACTTTAGGGTGTCTGATGGGCTCTGAGGGCGTCTGAGGGGGCCTGAGGGCGTCTTAGGGGTGTCAGATGGCGTCTGATGGCGGCTGATGGCATCTGAGGGTGTGTGAGGGTGTCTGATGGCGTCTGATCGTGTTCAAAGATGTCCAATGCCGTCTGCGTCTGATTGTTTCTTATGGTGTCTGATGCTATCTGAGGGTGTCTGAGAGCATCTGATGGCGTTTGAGGGAGTCTGAGGGAGTCAGATAGCGTCTCATTACGTCTGGTGGTGTTTGAGGGCGTCCAAGGGCGTTTGATGGCGTCTTATGGTGTCTGATGGTGTCTTAGGTTGTCTGATGGCATCTGAGGTTGTCTGATGGCATCTGAGGGCCACTTAGCGCGTCTGAGGGAAACTTAGGGTGTCTGATGGGCTCTGAGGGCGTCTGAGGGGGCCTGAGGGCGTCTGATGGGTGTCAGATGGCGGCTGATGGCATCTGAGGGTGTTTGAGGGTGTCTGATGGCGTCTGGTGGCGGGTGATGGCATCTGAGGGTGTGTAAGGGCGTCTGATGGCGTCTGGTGGCGTCTGAGGGTGTCAGATGCCGTCGCATTACGTCTGGTGGTGTTTGAGGGCGTCCAAGGGCGTTTAATGGCATCTGAGGGCGTCTGATGGCGTCTGAGGGAATCTGATGACGTCCGATGGCGTCTGATGGCATCTCATGGCGTCTGATGGCGTCTGATGCCGTCTGATGGCGTCTGATGGCGTCTGATGGCGTCTTGAAGATTTCTGATGGCGTCTGTTGTTTATCTGATTGCGTCTGAGGTTTTCTGATGGCGTCTGAGTGCGTCTGATGGTGTTTGAGCGCGTCTGTGGGCGTCAAAGGCCGTGTGATAGCGTGTGGTAGCGCCGAGTGCGTCCGATCGTTTCTGAGGGCGTCTGATGGCATCTGATGGCGTCTGAGGATGTGTGATGGCGTCTGAGATGGCCTGATGGCGTTTGACGGCATCTGATGGCGTTTGAGGATGTCTGATGGCTTCTGATGGTGTCTGAGTGCGTCTGATGATGTTTGACGGTATCCGATGGCGTCTGATTTCGTCTGTATCGAGTCTGTTGTGGTCTGATGGCGTCAGATGGCGTCTGAAAGAATCTGAGGGGTCTCTGAGGGCGTCTGATGGCGTCTGATGGCGTCTGATGGCCTCTGATGGCTTCTGATTGTGTCTGCTGTTGTCTTAGATTGTCTGATGGTGTCTGGTGGCGTCTGAGGTTGTCTAATTGCGTCTGATGGCGTTTGAGGGAGTCTGAGGGCATCTGATGGTTTTTGACGGAGTGTGATGGCGTCGTGACGCGTCTGAGGGGCGTCTGAGGTTGTCTAATGGCGTCTGATGGTGTCTGATGGCGTCTGATGGTGTTTGAAGGGCGTCTGATCGTGTCTGAGGGCGTCTGATCGAGTCTAGTGTGGCTGATGGCGTCTGAGGTTGTCGTGATGGCGTCTCATGGACGTCCCATGGCGTTTGATGGCGTCTGAGGGTATCTGAGGTTGTCTGATGCCGTCTGATGGTGTCTGATTGCGTCTGATGATGTTTGACGGCGTCTGATGGCATCTGATGGCGTCCGGGTGCGTCTGATCGTGTCTGAGAGCGTCTGATGGCGTCTGATCGAGTCTGGTGTGTCAGATGGCATCTCATTACGTCCTGGTGGTGTTTGAGGGCGTCTGATGGCGTCAGATTGTTTCTGCTGAGGTTGTCTGATGGCGTGTGATGGCGTCTGATGGCGTGTGAGGATGTCTGATGGCGTCTCATGGTTTCTGAGGGTGTCAGATGGCGTCTCATTACGTCTGGTGGTGTTTGGGGGCGTCCAAGGGCGTTTGATGGCGTCTTAGTACGTCTTCATGGCGTCTTATGGCGTTTTATGGCGTCTGATTGTTTCCGAGGGCATCTGATGCCGTCTGAAGGTGTCTGATGGCGTCTGATTGCGTCGGAGTGTGTCCTATTGTGTCTGATGGTGTCTTAGGGTGTCTGAGGTTGTCTGCTGGCGTCTGCTGGCGTCTGATGGCGTCCGGGTGCGTCCAATTGTGTCTGATGGCGTCTGAGGGTGTCAGATGGCGTCTCATTACGTCTGGTGGTATTTGAGGGCGTCCAAGATTGTCTGATGGCATTTGATGCCATCTGATGCCGTCTGGTGGCGTCTGATGGCGTCTGAGTTCGTCTGTTGATGTCTGAGGGTGTCTGATGGCGTCTGATGGCGTCTGAGGGCGTCTGATGGAGTCTGAGGGAGTCTGATGGCGTCTGATGGCGTCTGACGGCGTCTGACAGCGTCTGATTGCGTCTGATGGCGTTTGAGGGCGTCTGACAGCGTCTGATTGCGTCTGATGGCATCCGGGTGTTTCTGATTGTGTCTGATGGCGTCGTGATGCCGCCTGATTGTGTCTGAGGGTGTCTGATGCCGTCTGATCCAGTCTGAGGGTGTCTGATTACGTCTGATGGCGTCTGAGGGCGTCTGATGGCGTCGGAGTGTGTCCTATTGTATCTGAGGCTGTCTGATGGTTTTTTGATGGTCGTCTGAGGGCGACTGAGGTTTTCTGATGGCATCTGAGGTTGTCAGATTGCGTCTGAGGTTGTCTGATGGTGTCTGATGGCGTCTGAGGATGCCTGAGACCTCTGAGGGTGTCAGATGGCGTCTGATGGTGTCTGATGGCGTCTGATGGCGTCTGATGGTGTCTGATGGCGTCTGATGGCGACTGAGGTTTTCTGATGGCCTCTCATGGCGTCCCATGGCGTTTGATGGCGTCTGATGGTGTCTGATAGTGTCTGAGGGCGTCTTAGGGTGTCTGGTGGTGTCGGATGGCGTCTGAGGGTCTCAGATGGCGTCTGATGGCACCCCATGGCGTCTGATGGCGTCTGATCTAGTCTGGTGTTTCTGATGGCGTCTGATGGCATCTGAGGGTGTGTGATGGCGTCTGATGGCGTCCCGTTGCGTCCGATCGTGTCTGGTGTGTCAGATGGCGTCTGATGGAGTCTGATGGTGTCTTAAGGTGTCTGATCGTGTCCAAAGATGTCTGATGGTGTCTGGTGGCGTTGGAGTGTGTCTTATTTTTTCTGATGGCATCTGATGGCGTCTGGTGGCGTCCGAGGGCGTCCACCCTAGGACGCCCTAGTCCGATGGCGTCCGATGGCGTATGCTGAAGTCTGGTGATGCTTTTGGTGTGTGAGGGTGTCAGATGGCGTCTGATGGCGTCGGACAATGTCAGATGGCATCTGTTGTTGTCTGATGACGTCTGATGGTGTCTGAGGGCGTGTAATGGCGTCTGGGTTTGCTGATGGTGTCTTATTGCCTCTGATGGCGTCTGGTGGCGTCTGATAGCGTCTTATGGCGTCGGAGGGCGTATGACGGTGTCTGAGGGCGTCTGTTGATGTCTTAGGCTGTGATATGGCGTCTGAGGATTTTTGATGGCGTCTGATGGCGTCTGATGGTGGCTTAGTGCGTCCTATGATGTTTGACGGCGTCTGATGGCGTCTGAGGGCATATGAGGGTGTCTGATGGCGTCTGAGGATGTTTGATGGCATGCGATGGGGTCTGATTGGCGTCTGACGCGTCTGATGGCGTCTGATGGTGTCTGAGGTTGTCTGTTGGAGTCTGAGAGCGACTTGGGGTGTCTTTTGGTGTCCGAAGATGTCTGTTGGCGTCTGATGGCCGTTGATCGAGTCTGGTGTGTCAGATGGCGTCTGGTGGCGTCTGATGGCGTCTGAGGTTGTCTGTTGGAGTCTGAGAGCGACTTAGGGTGTCTGAGTGCGTCTGATGCTGTCCTTTGGCGTGTGATGGCGTCCGGTGGCTTCTGGTGGCCACTTTTGGCGTCTGGTGGCGTCTGAGGGCGTCTGATTGCGTCTGAGGGTGACTTAGCGCGATGGAGGGAAACTTAGGGAGTCTGAGGGCATCTGATGGTGTCCGATGGCATCTGATGGCGTCTGACGGCATATGAGGGTGTCTAAGGGCGTATGTTGATGTCAGGAGGGTGTGCTATGGCGTCTGATGGCTTCTGAGGATGTTTGATGGCGTCTGATGGCGTCTGAGGTTGTCTTATGGCGTCTGAGGTTGTCTGTTGGCGTCTGATGGCGACCGAGGTTGTCTGATGGCGTCCGATGGCGTCTGAAGGTGTCAGATGGCGTCTGATGGTGTCTGAGCACGTCTGAGTGCGTCAAAGGCACTCATCTGATAGCGTGTGGTAGCGCCGAGTGCGTCTGATCGTCTCTGAGGGCGTTTGATGGTGTCTGATGGCATCTGAGGTTGTCTGATGGCGTCTGATGGCTTCTGACGGCGTCTGAGGATTTCTGATGGCGTCTGATGGCGTCTGATGGCGTCTGACGGCGTTTGAGGGCGTCCAAGGGCGTTTGATGGCGTCCGGGTGCGTCCGCTCGTGTCTGAGGCCGTCTGATGGCGTATGATCGGGTCTGGTGTGTCTGATGGCGTCTGAGGGTATCAGATGGCGTCTCATTACGTCTCATGGTGTTTTAGGGCGTCCGATGGCGTTTGATGACATCTGATGGTGTCTGAGGTTTTCTGATGGCATCTGAGGTTGTCTGACGGCGTCTGAAGTTGTCTGATGGCGTCTCATGGCGTCTTATGGCATTTGATGGCGTCTGAGGTTTTCTGATTGCGTCTGATGATGTTTGACGGCGTCTGATGGCATCTGATGGCGTCCGGGTGCGTCTGATCGTGTCTGAGAGCGTCTGATGGCGTCTGATCGAGTCTGGTGTGTCAGATGGCATCTCATTACGTCCTGGTGGTGTTTGAGGGCGTCTGATGGCGTCAGATTGTTTCTGCTGAGGTTGTCTGATGGCGTGTGATGGCGTCTGATGGCGTGTGAGGATGTCTGATGGCGTCTCATGGTTTCTGATGGTGTCCGATGGCATCTGATGGCGTCTGGCGGCGTGTGAGGGGTGTCTGAGGGCGTATGTTGATGTCAGAGGGTGTGCTATGGCGTCTGATGGCGTCTGAGGATGTTTCATGGCGTCTGATGGCGACTGAGATTGTCTGATGGCGTCCGATGGCGTCTGAGGGTGTCAGAGGGCGTCTGATGGTGTCTGAGCACGTCAAAGCCCATCTGATAGCGTGTGGTAGCGCCGAGTGCGTTTGATCGTCTCTGAGGGCGTTTGATGGTGTCTGACGGCATCTGAGGGTCTCTGATGGCGTCTGATGGCGTCTGATGGTTTCTGATGGTGTCTGATGGCGTCTGACGGCGTTTGAGGTCGTTTGAGGGCGTTTGATGGCGTCTGAGTGCGTCCGATCGTTTCTGAGAGTGTTAGATGGCGTGTGATGGTGTCTGATTGCGTCTGAGGTTGTCCGACGGCGTCTGAGTGCGTCTGATCATGTTTGACGGCGTCTGATGGCGTCCAGGTGCGTCCGATCGTGTCTGAGGGCCTCTGATGGCGTCTGATGGCGTCAGATTGTTTCATCTTGTGGCTTAGGGTGTGTGTTGGCGTCTGAGGTTGCCTGATAGCGTTTGATGGTGTTTGAGGTTTTCTGATGGCGTCTCATTACGTCTGGTAATGTTTGAGGGCGTCCAAGGGCGTTTGATGGCGTCTGAGGGCGTCTGATGGCGTCGGAGTGTGTCCTATTGTGTCTGAGGGCGTCTGAGGTTTTTTGATGGCGTCTGAGGGCGACTGAGGTTTTCTGATGGCATCTGAGGTTGTCAGATTGCGTCTGAGGTTGTCTGATTGTGTCTGATGGCGTCTGAGGATGCCTGAGACCTCTGAGGGTGTCAGATGGCGTCTGATGGTGTCTGATGGCGTCTGATGGCGTCTGATGGTGTCTGATGGCGTCTGATGGCGACTGAGGTTTTCTGATGGCGTCTCATGGCGTCCCATGGCGTTTGATGGCGTCTGATGGTGTCTGATAGTGTCTGAGGGCGTCTTAGGGTGTCTGGTGGTGTCGGATGGCGTCTGAGGGTCTCAGATGGCGTCTGATGGCACCCCATGGCGTCTGATGGCGTCTGATCTAGTCTGGTGTTTCTGATGGCGTCTGATGGCATCTGAGGGTGTGTGATGGCGTCTGATGGCGTCCCGTTGCGTCCGATCGTGTCTGGTGTGTCAGATGGCGTCTGATGGAGTCTGATGGTGTCTTAAGGTGTCTGATCGTGTCCAAAGATGTCTGATGGTGTCTGGTGGCATTGGAGTGTGTCTTATTTTTTCTGATGGCATCTGATGGCGTCTGGTGGCGTCCGAGGGCGTCCACCCTAGGACGCCCTAGTCCGATGGCGTCCGATGGCGTATGCTGACGTCTGGTGATGCTTTTGGTGTGTGAGGGTGTCAGATGGCGTCTGATGGCGTCGGACAATGTCAGATGGCATCTGTTGTTGTCTGATGACGTCTGATGGTGTCTGAGGGCGTGTAATGGCGTCTGGGTTTGCTGATGGTGTCTTATTGCCTCTGATGGCGTCTGGTGGCGTCTGATAGCGTCTTATGGCGTCGGAGGGCGTATGACGGTGTCTGAGGGCGTCTGTTGATGTCTTAGGCTGTGATATGGCGTCTGAGGATTTTTTGATGGCGTCTGATGGCGTCTGATGGTGGCTTAGTGCGTCCTATGATGTTTGACGGCGTCTGATGGCGTCTGAGGGCATATGAGGGTGTCTGATGGCGTCTGAGGATGTTTGATGGCATGCGATGGGGTCTGATTGGCGTCTGACGCGTCTGAGGGCGTCTGAGGGCTTCTTACATATTCTGATGGCATCTGATGGTGTCTGAGGTTGTCTGTTGGAGTCTGAGAGCGACTTGGGGTGTCTTTTGGTGTCCGAAGATGTCTGTCGGCGTCTGATGGCAGTTGAGGGAGTCTGAGGGGTGTCAGATGGCGTCTGGTGGCGGCTGATGGCATCTGAGGGTGTGTGAGGGTGTCTGATGGCGTCTGATTGTGTTCAAAGATGTCCAATGCCGTCTGCGTCTGATTGTTTCTTATGGTGTCTGATGCTATCTGAGGGTGTCTGAGAGCATCTGATGGCGTTTGAGGGAGTCTGAGGGAGTCAGATAGCGTCTCATTACGTCTGGTGGTTTTTGAGGGCGTCCAAGGGCGTTTGATGGCGTCTTATGGTGTCTGATGGTGTCTTAGGTTGTCTGATGGCATCTGAGGGCCACTTAGCGCGTCTGAGGGAAACTTAGGGTGTCTGATGGGCTCTGAGGGCGTCTGAGGGGGCCTGAGGGCGTCTGATGGGTGTCAGATGGCGGCTGATGGCATCTGAGGGTGTGTGAGGGTGTCTGATGGCGTCTGGTGGCGGGTGATGGCATCTGAGGGTGTGTAAGGGCGTCTGATGGCGTCTGGTGGCGTCTGAGGGTGTCAGATGCCGTCGCATTACGTCTGGTGGTGTTTGAGGGCGTCCAAGGGCGTTTAATGGCATCTGAGGGCGTCTGATGGCGTCTGAGGGAATCTGATGGCGTCCGATGGCGTCTGAGGGTTTCTGAGGATTTCTGAGGGTGTCTGATAGCGTCTGATGGTGTTTGATGACGTCTGATGGCGTCTTGGTGCGTCCGATCATGACTGAGGACGTCTGATGGCGTCTGATGGCGTCTGAGGGCGTCTGATGGAGTCTGAGGGAGTCTGATGGCGTCTGATGGCGTCTGAGGGCGTCTGAGGGCGTCTGATGGCGTTTGACAACGTCTGACAGCGTCTGATTGCGTCTGATGGCATCCGGGTGTTTCCGATTGTGTCTGAGGGCGTGTGATGCCGTCTGATCCAGTCTGGGGTGTCTGATTACGTCTGATGGCGTCTGAGGGTGTCAGATGGTGTCTCATTACGTCTGGTTTTGTCTGAAGGCGTCTGAGGTTGTCTGATGGCATCTGATGCTGTCTGATTGTGTCTGAGGGTCGTCTGTTGATGTCTGAGGGTGTGATATGGCGTCTGGGGTTTCTGATGGTGTCTGATGGCGTCTGTTGTTGTCTGATGGTGTCTGATGGCGTCTTAAGGTGTCAGAGGGCGTCTAATGGTTTCTGGTGGCGTCTGGTGGCCAATGATGGCGTCTGATGGAATCTGAGGGCGTCTGATTGCGTCTGAAGCCGACTTAACGCATCTGAGGGAAACTTAGGGTGTCTGATGGGCTCTGAGGGCGTCTGAGGGGGCCTGAGGGCGTCTGAGGGGTGTCAGATGGCGTCTGATGGCGGCTGATGGCATCTGAGGGTGTGTGAGGGTGTCTGATGGCGTCTGATCGTGTTCAAAGATGTCCAATGCCGTCTGCGTCTGATTGTTTCTTATGGTGTCTGATGCTATCTGAGGGTGTCTGAGAGCATCTGATGGCGTTTGAGGGAGTCTGAGGGAGTCAGATAGCGTCTCATTACGTCTGGTGGTGTTTGAGGGCGTCCAAGGGCGTTTGATGGCGTCTTATGGTGTCTGATGGTGTCTTAGGTTGTCTGATGGCATCTGAGGTTGTCTGATGGCATCTGAGGGCCACTTAGCGCGTCTGAGGGAAACTTAGGGTGTCTGATGGGCTCTGAGGGCGTCTGAGGGGGCCTGAGGGCGTCTGATGGGTGTCAGATGGCGGCTGATGGCATCTGAGGGTGTTTGAGGGTGTCTGATGGCGTCTGGTGGCGGGTGATGGCATCTGAGGGTGTGTAAGGGCGTCTGATGGCGTCTGGTGGCGTCTGAGGGTGTCAGATGCCGTCGCATTACGTCTGGTGGTGTTTGAGGGCGTCCAAGGGCGTTTAATGGCATCTGAGGGCGTCTGATGGCGTCTGAGGGAATCTGATGGCGTCCGATGGCGTCTGAGGGTTTCTGAGGATTTCTGAGGGTGTCTGATAGCGTCTGATGGTGTTTGATGACGTCTGATGGCGTCTTGGTGCGTCCGATCATGACTGAGGACGTCTGATGGCGTCTGATCGAGTCTGGTGTGTCTGGTGGCGTCTAATGGCATCTGATGGTGTTTGATGTTCCCCGCTTGGCATTCGAGGGTGTCAGATGGCGTATGGTGGCGTCTGGTGGCGCTGGTGGTGTCTGAGGGTGTCAGATGGCGTCTGACGGCGTCTGATGGCGACTGAGGTTGTCTGATGGCGTCTGATGGCGTCTGATGGAGTCTGATCGAGTCTGTTGTGTCTGATGGCGTCTGATAGCATCTGAGAGTGTCAGATGGCGTCTCATTACGTCCTGGTGGTGTTTGAGGGTGTCCAAGGGCGTTTGATGGCATCTGATGGCGTCTGATTGTGTCTGCTGGTGTCTTTGGGTGTCTGACTGCGTCTGAGGTTGTCTGATGGCATCTGATGGTGTCTGATGGCGTCTGAGGGCTTCTGACATATTCTGATGGCGTCTGATGGCGTTTAGTGGCCTCTGATGGCGTCTGGTAGCATCTGAGGGCTTCTCATGGCGTCTCATTGCGTCTGATGGCGTCTGAGGTTTTCTGATGGCGTCCGTGTGCGTCTGATCATGTCTGAGGCCGTCTGATGGCGTCTGATCAAGTGTGGTGTGTCTGAGTTCCTCTGATGGTGTCTGAGGGCGTCTGATGGCGTCTGAGTGCGTCTGATGGTGTTTGAGCGCGTCTGTGGGCGTCAAAGGCCGTGTGATAGCGTGTGGTAGCGCCTAGTGCGCCCGATCGTGTCTGAGGACATCTGATGGCATCTGATGGCATCTGATGGCATCTGATGGCATCTGATGGCATGTGATGGCGTCTGATGGCGTTTGAGGGCATTTTAGTGAGTCTGAGGGCATCTGATGGCGTTTGAGGGAGTCTGATGGCGTCTGATGGCATCTGATGGCGTCTGAGTGCGTCTGAGTGCGTCTGATCGAGTATTGTGTGGCTGATGGCGTCTGAGGTTGTCTGATGGCGTCTGATGGCGTCTGGTGGCGTCTCATTACGTCCTGGTGGTGTTTGAGGGCGTCTGATGGCGTGTAACGCATCTGAGGTCTGAGGTTGTCTAATGGCTTCTGACATATTCTGATGGCGTTTGATGGCGTTTAGTGGCCTCTGATGGCGTCTGATGGCGTCTTTTTGCGTTCGAGGTTGTCTGATGGCGTCTGAGTGCGTCTGATTGCGTCCGGGTCCGTCTGATTGTTTCTCAGGACGTCTGATGGTGTCTGAGGGCTTCTGACATATTCTGATGGCGTCTGATGGCGTTTAGTGGCCTCTGATGGCGTCTTGTGGCGTCTGATGGCGTCTGAGGGCGTATGAGGGCGTCTCATGGCGTCTCATGGCATCTGAAGGCTTTTGAGCGAGTCTGAGGGCGTCTGATAGTGTTTGATGGCGTCTGATGGCGTCTGACGCGTCTGAGGGCGTTTGAGGTTCTCTAATGGTGTCTGATGGTATCTGATGGCTTCTGAGGGCTTCTGACATATTCTTATGGCGTCTGATGGCGTCTGAGGGCGTCCAAGGGCATCTGATGGTGTCCGATGGCGTCTGATGGTGTCTGTTTGCGTCTGAGGTCGTCTGATGGCGTTTGTTAGCGTCTGATGCCGTCTGACGCGTCTGAGGGCGTCTGAGGTTGTCTGAGGTCGTCTGATGGCGTCTGATGGCGTCTGATAGCGTCTGATGCCGTCTGATGGCGTCTGAGGTTGTCTGATGGCGTTTGAGGTGTCTGAGTGCGTCTGATTGCGTCTGACGCGTCTGAGGGCGTCTGATGGTTGGCTGATGGCATCTGAGGGCGTTTGAGCGAGTCTGAGGACGTCTGATAGTGTTTGATGGTGTCTGATGGCGTCTGGTGGCGTCTGATTGCGTCTGATGGCATCTGAGGGCGTATGAGGGTGTCTGAGGGCGTCTGTTGATGTCTGAGGGTGTGCTATGGCGTCTGAGGATGTTTGATGGCGTCTGAGATTGTCTGATGGCGTCTGAGTGGGTCCGATGGCGTTTGACGACATCTGATGGCGTTTGAGGTTGTCTGATGGCGTCTGAGGGTGTCTGATGGCGTCTCATTACGTCCTGATGGTGTATGACGGCGTCTGATGGCGTCTGACGCATCTGAGGGCGTCTGAGGTTGTCTAATGGCTTCTGACATATTCTGATGGCGTTTAGTGGGCTCTGATGGCGTCTGATGGCGTCTTTTTGCGTCTGAGGTTGTCTGATGGCGTCTGAGGGTGTCTGATGGCATCTGATTTCGTCTGATCGAAACTGGTGTGTCTCATGGCGTCTGATGGCGTCGGACGATGTCAGATGGCGTGTCATTACGTCTGGTGGTGTTTGATGGCGTTTGATGGCGTCTGAGGTTTCCTGATGGCGTCTGATGACGTCTGATGGCATCTGATGGCGTCTGAGGGAGTCTGATGGCGTCTGATAGTGTCTGAGGGCGTATTAGGGTGTCTGTTGGTGTCCGAAGATGTCTAATGGCGTCTGAGGGCGTCTGATGGTGTCTGGTGGCGATCGAGGAAGTCTGATGGTGTCCGATGGTGTCTGATTGCGTCTCATTACGTCTGGTGGTGTTTGAGGGCGTTTGATGGTGTCTGATGGCTTCTGATTGAGTCTGGGTGTGTCCAATTGTGTCTGAGGGCGTCTGATCGAGTCTGCTGTGTCTGATGGCGTCTCATTACGTCTGGTGGTGTTTGAGGGCGTCCAAGAGTGTCTGATGGCATCTGATAGTCGTCTGATTGCATCTGATGTCGTCCTGATGGCGTCTGATGGCGTCTGAGGGCGTGTAATGGCGTCCGGGTTCTGTCTGATGGTGTCTTATTGCCTCTGATGGCGTCTGATGGCGTCTGAGGGTGTCAGATGGTGTCTCATTACGTCTAGGTTTTGTCTGAAGGCGTCTGAGGTACTGTCTGATGGCATCTGATGCTGTCTGATTGTGTCTGAGGGTCGTCTGTTGAATGTCTGAGGGTGTGATATGGCGTCTGGGGTTTCTGATGGTGTCTGATGGCGTCTGTTGTTGTCTGATGGTGTCTGATGGCGTCTTAAGGTGTCAGAGGGCGTCTAATGGTTTCTGGTGGCGTCTGGTGGCCAATGATGGCGTCTGATGGAATCTGAGGGCGTCTGATTGCGTCTGAAGCCGACTTAACGCATCTGAGGGAAACTTAGGGTGTCTGATGGGCTCTGAGGGCGTCTGAGGGGGCCTGAGGGCGTCTGAGGGGTGTCAGATGGCGTCTGATGGCGGCTGATGGCATCTGAGGGTGTGTGAGGGTGTCTGATGGCGTCTGATCGTGTTCAAAGATGTCCAATGCCGTCTGCGTCTGATTGTTTCTTATGGTGTCTGATGCTATCTGAGGGTGTCTGAGAGCATCTGATGGCGTTTGAGGGAGTCTGAGGGAGTCAGATAGCGTCTCATTACGTCTGGTGGTGTTTGAGGGCGTCCAAGGGCGTTTGATGGCGTCTTATGGTGTCTGATGGTGTCTTAGGTTGTCTGATGGCATCTGAGGTTGTCTGATGGCATCTGAGGGCCACTTAGCGCGCCTGAGGGAAACTTAGGGTGTCTGATGGGCTCTGAGGGCGTCTGAGGGGGCCTGAGGGCGTCTGATGGGTGTCAGATGGCGGCTGATGGCATCTGAGGGTGTGTGAGGGTGTCTGATGGCGTCTGGTGGCGGGTGATGGCATCTGAGGGTGTGTAAGGGCGTCTGATGGCGTCTGGTGGCGTCTGAGGGTGTCAGATGCCGTCGCATTACGTCTGGTGGTGTTTGAGGGCGTCCAAGGGCGTTTAATGGCATCTGAGGGCGTCTGATGGCGTCTGAGGGAATCTGATGGCGTCCGATGGCGTCTGAGGGTTTCTGAGGATTTCTGAGGGTGTCTGATAGCGTCTGATGGTGTTTGATGACGTCTGATGGCGTCTTGGTGCGTCCGATCATGACTGAGGACTGTCTGATGGCGTCTGATCGAGTCTGGTGTGTCTGGTGGCGTCTAATGGCATCTGATGGTGTTTGATGTTCCCCACTTGGCATTCGAGGGTGTCAGATGGCGTATGGTGACGTCTGGTGGCGCTGGTGGTGTCTGAGGGTGTCAGTTGGCTTCTGATGGTATCTGATGGGGTGTTATGGCGTCTGATCACATCGGACGATGTCAGATGGCATCTGACGGCGTATGAGGGTGTCTGAAGGGCATCTGATGGCGTCTGATGGCGACTGAGGTTTTCTGACGGCGTCTGAGGGTGTTTGAGGTTGTCTGAGGTTTTCTGATGGCGTCTCATGACGTCTCATGGCGTCTGATGGAGTCTGATCGAGTCTGTTGTGTCTGATGGCGTCTGATGGCATCTGAGAGTGTCAGATGGCGTCTCATTACGTCCTGGTGGTGTTTGAGGGTGTCCAAGGGCGTTTGATGGCATCTGATGGCGTCTGATTGTGTCTGCTGGTGTCTTTGGGTGTCTGACGGCGTCTGAAGTTGTCTGATGGCGTTTAGTGGCCTCCGGTGGTGTCTCATGGCGTCTGGTGGCATCTGATCGAGTCTGGTGTGTCTGATGGCGTCTGATGCCGTCTGATTGTGTCTGATGGCGTCTGATGGTGTCTGATCGAGTCTGGTGTGTCTGATGGCGTCTGAGGTTGTCTGATGGCGTCTGATGGCGTCTCCTGGCGTTTGATGGCGTCTGAGGGCGTCTGAGGTTGTCTCATGGCGTCTGATGGCATCTGGTGGCGTCTGATGGCCTCTGAAGGCGTATGAGGGTGTCTTAGGTCGTCTGTTGATGTCTGAGGGTGAGCTATGGCGTCTGAGGATGTTTGATGGCGTCTAAATGTGTCTGATGGCGTTTGATAGCATCTGATGGCGTTTGAGGTTGTCTTATGGCGTCTGAGGTTGTCTGATGCCGTTTGATCGAGTCTGGTGTGTCTGATGGCGTCTGATGGCATCTTAGGGTGTCAGATGGCGTCTCATTACGTCCTGCTGGTGTTTTGAGGGCGTCCACGGGCGTTTGATGGCATCTGATGGCGTCTGATGGCATCTGATGGCGTCTGATGGCATCTGAAGGCTTTTGACATATTCTGATGGTATCTGATGGCGTGTAGTCGCCACCGAGGGCATCCGTTGGCGTCGGATGGCGTTTGAGGGCTTTTGAGGGAGTCTGAGGGCGTCCGATGGTGTCTTAGTGTGTCTGATCATGTTTAACGGCATCTGATGGCGTCCGGGTGCGTCTGATCGTGTCTCAGGGCGTCTGATGGCGTCTGATCGAGTCTGGTGTCTCTGATGGCGTCTGAGGTTGTCTGATTGCGTCCCAAGGCGTTTGATGGCGTCTGATGGCGTCTGAAGGCTTCTGACATATTCTGATGACGTCTGATGGCGTTTAGTCGCCTCCGAGGGCATCCGTTGGCGTCGGATGGCGTCTGAACGCATCTGAGGGTCTCTGAGGGCGTCTGATGGCGTCTGATGGTGTCTGAGGTTATCTAATGGCGTCTGATGGCGTTTGAGGGCGTTTGAGGGAGTCTGAGGGCTTCTGATATATTCTGATGGCCTCTGATGGTGTCTGGTGGCATCTGATGGCGTCTGAGGGCATATGAGGGCGTCTGATGTGTCCCTGTGGCGTCCAAGGGCATCTGATGTGCTCCGATGGCATCTGAAGGCGTCTAAAGATGTCTGATGGTGTTTGACGGCGTCTGATGGCGTCTGAGCTTCTCTGATGGCGTCTGAGTGTCCCTGATGGTGTTTGACACGGTCTGTGGGCGTCAAAGGCAGTGTGATAGCGTGTGGTAGCGCCGAGTTCGTCCGATCGTGTCTGAGGGCGTCTGATGGCGTCTGATGGCGTTTGAGGGCCTTTGAGGGAGTCTGAGGGCGTCTGATGGCATCTGATGGTGTTTGATGTTCTCCATTGACATTTGAGGGTGTCAGATGGCGTATGGTGATGTATGGTGGCGCTGGTGGTGTCTGAGGGTGTCAGATGGCGTCAGATGGCATCTGATGGCGTCTGATGGTGTCTGAGTGTGTCTGATGGCGTCTGATGGCGTCCGATGGTGTCTGAGTTCCTCTGATGGTGTTTAAGTGCGTCTGTGGGCGTCTCATGGCGTCTCAGGGCGTATGACGGTGTCTGAGGGTGTCTGTTGATGTCTTAGGCTGTGATATGGCGTCTGAGGATTTTTGATGGCGTCTAATGGCGTCTAATGGCGTCTGAGGTTGTCTGATGGCGTCTGATGGCGTCTGATGGTGTCTGGTGGCGTCTGAGGTTGTCTGATGGCGTCCGATGGCGTCTGATGGTGTCTGGTGGCGTCTGAGGGTCTCAGATGGCGTCTCATTATGTCTCGTAGTGTCTGAAGGCGTCCGAAGATGTCTGATGGTGTCTGTTGTTGTCTGATGGTGTCTGATGGTGTCTGAGGGCGTGTGATGGCGTCGGAGTGTTTCTTATTGTGTCTGATGACGTCTGATGGTGTCTGAGTGCGTCTGATCGTTTTTGAGCGCGTCTGTGGGCGTCAAAGGCCGTGTGATAGCGTGTGGTAGCACCGAGTGCGTCCGATCGTGTCTGTGGGCGTCTGATGGCATCTGATGTCATCTGATTGCGTCTGATGGTGTTTGAGGGCGTCTGATGGTGTCTGAGGGCGTCCGGGTTCGTCCGATCGTGTCTGTGGGCGTCTGATGGCATCTGTATGGCGTCTGATTGGCGTCTGATGGTGTCTTGAGATTGCGTCTGATGGTGTCTGAGGGCGTCCGAGGTTCGTCCGATCGTGTCTGAGGGTGTCTGATGGCATCTGATGCCGTCTGATTGCGTCTGATGGCGTCTGGTGGCCAATGATGGCGTCTGATGGTGTTTGATTGTGTCTGATAGTGTCGTCGGGTGTCTGATAGCGTCTGAGGGTGTCTGTTGGCGTCTGAGAGCGACTTAGGGTGTCTGAGTGCGTTTGATGGTGTCCAATGGCGTTTGATGGCGTCTGAGGGCGTCAGATTACGTCTCATGGCATCTGATGGCGTCTGAGGTTTTCTGATGGCGTCTGATGACGTCTGATGGTGTCTGAGTGTGTCTGATGGTGTTTGAACGCATCTGATGGTGTCTGATGGCGTCTGATGGTGTTTAGTCGCCTCCGAGGGCATCCGTTGCCGTCGGATGGCGTCTGAAAGCATCTGAGGGTCTCTGATTTCGTCTGATGGCTTCTGATTGTGTCTGCTGTTGTCTTAGGTTGTCTGATGGTGTCTGATGGCGTCTGATGGCGTCTGGTGGCATCTGATGGCGTGTGAGGGCGTATGAGGGCGTCTGATGGTGTCTGGTGGCGTCTGTTTGCGTCCGATTGTCTCTCATGGCGTCTAATGGCATCTGATCGAGTCTGGTGTTTCTGATGGCGTCTTATGGCGTCTGATGGCGTCCGGGTGCGTCCGATTGTGTCTCATGGCGTCTGATGGTGTCAGATGGCGTCTCATTACATCTGGTGGTGTCTGATGGCATCTGATGCCGTCTGATGGTGTCTTAGGGTGTCTGAGATATTCTGATGGCGTCTGATGGCGTTTAGTCACCTCCAAGGACATCCGTTGGCGTCTGAGGGCATCTGATGGCATCTGATGGTATCTGAGTGCGTCCGATCATGTTTGACGGCGTCTGATGGCGTCCGGGTGCGTCTGATCGTGTCTGAGGGCGTCTGATGGCGTCTGATCGATTCTGGTGTGGCTGCCGGCGTCTGAGGTTGTCTGACGTTGTCTGCTGGCGTCTGACAGCGTCTGAGATTGTCTGATGGCGTCTGCGGCGTCTGAGTGTTTCCGAACGGGCGTTTGACGGCATCTGATGGCTTTTGAGGTTGTCTGATGCCGTCTGAGGGTGTCTGATGGCGTCTGAGGGCGTCTGAGATATTCTGTTGGCGTCGGATGGCGTCTGATGGCTTCTGATTGTGTCTGCTGTTGTCTGAGGTTGTCTGATGGTGTCTGATGGCGTCTGAGGTTGTCTAATGGCGTCTGAGGGCATCTGATGGCGTCTGAGGTTGTCTGATGGCGTCTCATGGTGTCCCATGGCGTTTGATTGCGTCTGAGGTTGTCTGATGCCGTCTGATGGTATCTGAATGCGTTTGATGATGTTTGACGGCGTCTGATGGCGTCCGGGTGCGTCTGATCGTGTCTGAGGTTGTGTGATGGCGTCTGATCGAGTCTGGTGTGTCTGATGGCGTCTGAGGTTGTCTGATGGCGTCTCATGGCGTCCCATGGCGTCTGAGGGCGTCTGATGGCGTCTGAGGGCGTATGAGGGTGTCTGAGGGCGTCTGTTGATGTCTGAGGGTGTGCTATGGCGTCTGAGGATTTTTGATGGCGTCTGATGGCGTCTGAGATTTTCTTATGGCGTCTGAGGAGTCTGAGTGTTTCCGATGGCGTTTGCCGGCATCTAATGGCGTTTGGGGATGTCTGATGGCGTCTCATGGCGTTTGATGGTGTCTCAGGTTGTCAGAGGTTGTCTGAGTGCGTCTGATAGCGTCTGAGATTGTCTGATGGTGTCTGAGGCGTCTGAGTGTGTCCGGTGGCGTTTGACGGCATCTGATGGCGTTTGAGGGTGTCTGAGTGCGTCTGATGATGTTTGACCGTGTCTGATGGCGTCTGATCGAGTCTGGTGTGTCTGATGGCGTCTGATGGCATCTGATGGCGTCGGATGGTGTTTGAGTGTGTATGATGGTGTTTGATGGCATCTGATGGTGACTGATGGTGTCCGGGTGTGTCCGATTTTGTCTGAGGGCATCTGATGGCGTCTGATCTAGTCTGGTGTGTCTGAGGGCGTCTGATGGCGTCTTAGGGTGTCAGATAGCGTCTCATTACGTCCTGGTGGTGTTTGAGGGCGTCCACGGGCGTTTGATGGCATCTGATTGCGTCTGATGGCATCTGATGGCGTCTGATGGCATCTGAAGGCTTTTGACATATTCTGATGGTATCTGATGGCGTGTATTCGCCACCGAGGGCATCCGTTGGCGTCGGATGGCGTTTGAGGGCTTTTGAGGGAGTCTGAGGGCGTCCGATGGTGTCTTAGTGTGTCTGATCATGTTTAACGGCATCTGATGGCGTCCGGGTGCGTCTGATCGTGTCTCAGGGCGTCTGATGGCGTCTGATCGAGTCTGGTGTCTCTGATGGCGTCTGAGGTTGTCTGATTGCGTCCCAAGGCGTTTGATGGCGTCTGAGGTTGTCTGATTGCGTCCCAAGGCGGTTTGATGGCGTCTGATGGCGTCTGAAGGCTTCTGACATATTCTGATGACGTCTGATGGCGTTTAGTCGCCTCCGAGGGCATCCGTTGGCGTCGGATGGCGTCTGAACGCATCTGAGGGTCTCTGAGGGCGTCTGATGGCGTCTGATGGTGTCTGAGGTTATCTAATGGCGTCTGATGGCGTTTGAGGGCGTTTGAGGGAGTCTGAGGGCTTCTGATATATTCTGATGGCCTCTGATGGTGTCTGGTGGCATCTGATGGCTGTCTGAGGGCATATGAGGGCGTCTGATGGTGTCCCGTGGCGTCCAAGGGCATCTGATGGTGTCCGATGGCATCTGAAGGCGTCTAAAGAGTATGTCTGATGGTGTTTGACGGCGTCTGATGGCGTCTGAGCTTTTCTGATGGCGTCTGAGTGTGCCTGATGGTGTTTGAGCGCGTCTGTGGGCGTCAAAGGCAGTGTGATAGCGTGTGGTAGCGCCGAGTTCGTCCGATCGTGTCTGAGGGCGTCTGATGGCGTCTGATGGCGTTTGAGGGCCTTTGAGGGAGTCTGAGGGCGTCT
This sequence comes from Tetraodon nigroviridis, assembly GCA_000180735.1. Lineage (NCBI taxonomy): Eukaryota > Metazoa > Chordata > Actinopteri > Tetraodontiformes > Tetraodontidae > Tetraodon > Tetraodon nigroviridis. The sequence continues at coordinate 28,013 of CAAE01013704.1, forward strand.
GATGGCATCTGATGGTGTTTGATGTTCTCCATTGACATTTGAGGGTGTCAGATGGCGTATGGTGATGTATGGTGGCGCTGGTGGTGTCTGAGGGTGTCAGATGGCGTCAGATGGCATCTGATGGCGTCTGATGGTGTCTGAGTGTGTCTGATGGCGTCTGATGGCGTCCGATGGTGTCTGAGTTCCTCTGATGGTGTTTAAGTGCGTCTGTGGGCGTCTCATGGCGTCTCAGGGCGTATGACGGTGTCTGAGGGTGTCTGTTGATGTCTTAGGCTGTGATATGGCGTCTGAGGATTTTTGATGGCGTCTAATGGCGTCTAATGGCGTCTGAGGTTGTCTGATGGCGTCTGATGGCGTCTGATGGTGTCTGGTGGCGTCTGAGGTTGTCTGATGGCGTCCGATGGCGTATGATGGTGTCTGGTGGCGTCTGAGGGTCTCAGATGGCGTCTCATTATGTCTCGTAGTGTCTGAAGGCGTCCGAAGATGTCTGATGGTGTCTGTTGTTGTCTGATGGTGTCTGATGGTGTCTGAGGGCGTGTGATGGCGTCGGAGTGTTTCTTATTGTGTCTGATGACGTCTGATGGTGTCTGAGTGCGTCTGATCGTTTTTGAGCGCGTCTGTGGGCGTCAAAGGCCGTGTGATAGCGTGTGGTAGCACCGAGTGCGTCCGATCGTGTCTGTGGGCGTCTGATGGCATCTGATGTCGTCTGATGGCGTCTGATGGTGTTTGAGTGCGTCTGATGGTGTCTGAGGGCGTCCGGGTTCGTCCGATCGTGTCTGAGGGTGTCTGATGGCATCTGATGCCGTCTGATTGCGTCTGATGGCGTCTGGTGGCCAATGATGGCGTCTGATGGTGTTTGATTGTGTCTGATAGTGTCGTCGGGTGTCTGATAGCGTCTGAGGGTTTCTGTTGGCGTCTGAGAGCGACTTAGGGTGTCTGAGTGCGTTTGATGGTGTCCAATGGCGTTTGATGGCGTCTGAGGGCGTCAGATGACGTCTCATGGCATCTGATGGCGTCTGAGGTTTTCTGATGGCGTCTGATGACGTCTGATGGTGTTTGACCGCATCTGATTGTGTCTGATGGCGTCTGATGGTGTTTAGTCGCCTCCGAGGGCCATCCGTTGCCGTCGGATGGCGTCTGAAAGCATCTGAGGGTCTCTGATGACGTCTGATGGCTTCTGATTGTGTCTGCTGTTGTCTTAGGTTGTCTGATGGTGTCTGATGGCGTCTGATGGCGTCTGATGGCGTCTGGTGGCATCTGATGGCGTGTGAGGGCGTATGAGGGCGTCTGATGGTGTCTGGTGGCGTCTGTTTGCGTCCGATTGTCTCTCATGGCGTCTAATGGCATCTGATCGAGTCTGGTGTTTCTGATGGCGTCTTATGGCGTCTGATGGCGTCCGGGTGCGTCCGATTGTGTCTCATGGCGTCTGATGGTGTCAGATGGCGTCTCATTACATCTGGTGGTGTCTGATGGCATCTGATGCCGTCTGATGGTGTCTTAGGGTGTCTGAGATATTCTGATGGCGTCTGATGGCGTTTAGTCACCTCCAAGGACATCCGTTGGCGTCTGAGGACATCTGATGGCAGTCTGATGGTATCTGAGTGCGTCTGATCATGTTTGACGGCGTCTGATGGTGTCCGTGTGCGTCTGATCGTGTCTGAGGGCGTCTGATGGCGTCTGATGGAGTCTGGTGTGTCTGATGGCGTCTGAGGTTGTCTGATGGCGTCTCATCGCGTCCCATGGCGTTTGATGGCGTCTGACTGCGTATGAGGGTGTCTGAGGGCGTCTTTTGATGTCTGAGGGTGTGCTATGGCGTCTGAGGATTTTTGATGGCGTCTGATGGCGTCTGAGATTGTCTGATGGCGTCTGAGGCGTCTGAGTGTGTCCGATGGCGTTTGCCGGCATCTGATTGCGTCTGTTGTCTGATGGCGTCTGAGGTTGTCTGATGGCGTTTTCCAGACATCTGATGGCGTCTGAGATTGTCTGATGGCGTCTGAGGCGTCTGAGGCGTCTGAGTGCGTCTGATTGCGTCTGACGCGTCTGAGGGCGTCTGAAGTTGTCTGATGGCATCTGAGGTTTTCTGATGGCGTTTGAGTCGTCTGAGTGCGTCTGATTGCGACTGACGCGTCTGAGGGCGTCTGACATATTCTGATGGCGTCTGATGGCGTTTAGTGGCCTCTGATGGCGTGTGATGGCGTCTGGTGGCGCCTGAGGGCGTCTCATGGCGTCTCATGGCGTCTGAGGGCGTTTGAGGTTGTCTAATGGCGTCTGATGGTGTCTGATGGCGTCTGAGGGCTTCTGACATATTCTGATGGCGTCTGATGGCGTCTGAGGGCGTCTGAGGGCGTATGAGGGCTTCTGATGGTGTCTGGTTGCGTCCAAGAGCATCTGATGGTGTCCGATGGCGTCTGATGGCGTCTGGTGGCGTCTGATGGCATCTGAGGGCGTATGAGGGTGTCTGAGGGCGTCTGTTGATGTCTGAGGGTGTGCTATGGCGTCTGAGGATGTTTGATGGCGTCTGCTTGTGTCTAAGATTGTCTGATGGCGTCTGAGGGTGTCTGAGGGTGTTTGACGGCATCTGAGGTTGTCTGATGGCGTCTGGTGGTGTCTGAGTTTGTCTGATGATGTTTGACGGTGTCTGAGGTTGTCTGATGGCATCTGATGGCATCATAGGGTGTCAGATGGCGTCTCATTACGTCCTGGTGGTGTTTGAGAGCGTCCAAGGGCGTTGGATGGGGTCTGATTGTGTCTGAGTGCGTCTGATTATGTTTGATGGCGTCTGATCGTGTCTGAGGGCGTCTGATGGCGTCTGATCGAGTCTAGTGGCGTCTGATTGCGTCTGACGCGTTTGAGGGCGTCTGAGGTTATCTAATGGCGTCTGATGGTGTCTGATGGCGTCTGAGGGCGTATGAGGGCCTCCGATGGTGTCTGGTGGCCTCCGACGGGCGTCTGATGGTGTCCGATGGCGTCTGATGTCGTCTGATGGCGTCTGATTGTGTTTGAGCGCGTCTGTGGGCGTCAAAAGCCGTGTGATAGCGTGTGGTAGCGCCTAGTGCGCCCGATCGTGTCTGAGGACATCTGATGGCATCTGATGGCATCTGATGGCATCTGATGGCATCTGATGGCATGTGATGGCGTCTGATGGCGTTTGAGGGCATTTGAGTGAGTCTGAGGGCATCTGATGGCGTTTGAGGGAGTCTGATGGCGTCTGATGGCATCTGATGGCGTCTGAGTGCGTCTGATCGAGTCTTGTGTGGCTGATGGCGTCTGAGGTTGTCTGATGGCGTCTGATGGCGTCTGGTGGCGTCTCATTACGTCCTGGTGGTGTTTGAGGGCGTCTGATGGCGTGTAACGCATCTGAGGTCTGAGGTTGTCTAATGGCTTCTGACATATTCTGATGGCGTTTGATGGCGTTTAGTGGCCTCTGATGGCGTCTGATGGCGTCTGATGGTGTCTTTTTGCGTATGAGGTTGTCTGATGGCGTCTGAGTGCGTCTGATTGCGTCCGGGTGCGTCTGATTGTTTCTCAGGACGTCTGATGGTGTCTGAGGGCTTCTGACATATTCTGATGGCGTCTGATGGCGTTTAGTGGCCTCTGATGGCGTCTTGTGGCGTCTGATGGCGTCTGAGGGCGTATGAGGGCGTCTCATGGCGTCTCATGGCATCTGAAGGCGTTTGAGCGAGTCTGAGGGCGTCTGATAGTGTTTGATGGCGTCTGATGGCGTTTGAGGTTCTCTAATGGTGTCTGATGGTGTCTGATGGCGTCTGAGGGGCTTCTGACATATTCTGATGGCGTCTGATGGCGTCTGAGGGCGTCTGAGGGCGTATGAGGGCTTCTGATGGTGTCTGGTTGCGTCCAAGAGCATCTGATGGTGTCCGATGGCGTCTGATGGCGTCTATTTGCGTCTGAGGTTTTCTGATGGCGTCTGAGGTTGTCTGATGGCGTCTGATGGCGTCTGGTAGCGTCTGGTGGCGTCTGATGGCATCTGAGGGCGTATGAGGGTGTCTGTTGATGTCTGAGGGTGTGCTATGGCGTCTGAGGATGTTTGATGGCGTCTGCTTGTGTCTAAGATTGTCTGATGGCGTCTGAGGGTGTCTGAGGGTGTTTGACGGCATCTGAGGTTGTCTGATGGCGTCTGGTGGTGTCTGAGTTTGTCTGATGATGTTTGACGGTGTCTGAGGTTGTCTGATGGCATCTGATGGCATCATAGGGTGTCAGATGGCGTCTCATTACGTCCTGGTGGTGTTTGAGAGCGTCCAAGGGCGTTGGATGGGGTCTGATTGTGACTGAGTGCGTCTGAT
>CAAE01013705.1:0-20646 GCA_000180735.1 Tetraodon nigroviridis
GTAACAAAGCAATGAACACACACACACACACACACACACACACACAGACACACAGGAAGTGAGACCCAGCCGCCAAAAGTGCGTCGGCACAAACCGCTGATTCCTGCTTTAGCTGCAGCGAGCTGACCAGCATTTAATCGACAGCCTGTAATCAGCTGTCAGGCTGAGTGTGTGTGTGTGTGTGTGTGTGTGTGATGTGTGTGTGTGTGTGTGTGTGTGTTTGGGCTCATAATGCAATAAAAAGAAAAAAGAAATTGGAGATTGGGGACTGCATCCCCATAAGTACTTTTCCTCTGACAATAGGGAGCTGATGTGTGCAGCTGCAAATATTCGCTTCATCTGACTTCACCTCAAAATGGCAAATTGCTGCAAATGGTTTTGAAAGCAGCAGCAAAGAGGATTATGTGTTTTTGTTTCCTCCCTAAAACCAGAAATGTACATCTGCACACACACACGAGAACAGTCACACACACACGCGCGCGTGCAAAACAAAGGGCAGACTATTACCGTGGCCGACACGTTAATCTCCCCCTCGGGTGAACCGATTCCGAATGATGAAGGAGGCGGAGCAGACGCTGAGTCATGTGGTCGCCCGTCACGCCGTGATCGTCTCTGTCCCGCCGACCCTCCGCTTCAGGGGGAGAAAAAGTCTTTTTCGCCTTCGGTGTTGAGAAAATCGATAAGCGTACACGGCTAAAGTCACCAGGTCACTCATGTCCCCCTCAGATGTGTGTGTGTGTGTGTGTGTGTGTGTGTGTGGTAATACAGTTTTTCATTGTAGTGTTTCATGTTTTCTTCCACACTGATGTTGTGAAACGAGAATTTAAGGCTTCTAACACAAGAAAACGAGGGTTTTAGGAGGTCTGGGGAAGAAAAAGGCATCCGTTTCCCATTTTTGGGTCTTGTTTCACTTCCGGCTTCTGCTGCGACGGCGCGTGCATGTCAACATTTCACACATCTGCAGGAAGCAGTTTTGTTTGTCATCCTAACTGACACAACTGCTGACTGAACTTAGACCTCAGCGTAAAAAGACCCTGTTGAAATGCCTCTGAGAAGGGTCATCAGACGACGACGGTTATCGGTTCACCTCAGCAGCATTTCCGTTTCCGTTAGCTTCATTGCTAATCACGCCCTCACCTGCGGCTCTTTGTCGCCTCCAGGTCCAGCTGGGAGCTCCCAGATCTGCGCGACAGAAAGATCCAGGCCATCAGCGACTCGGACGGGGTCAACTACCCGTGGTACGGCAACACCACGGAGACCTGCGTGGTGGTGGGCCCCACCAAGAAGGAGAGCAAATTCACCGTTAGCATGAACGACAACTTCTACCCCAGCGTGACCTGGAGCGTGCCGGTCAGCGACAGAAACGTGCCTCAGCTCAGCAGCATCCGCCGCGACCAGAGCTTCACCACCTGGCTGGTGGCCACCAACCAGGCCAGCTCAGAGACCGTCATCCTGCAGACCATCCGCTGGAGGATGCAGCTCCACATCCAAGTGGACCCGGAGAAACCTCTGGGTCACCGGGCCGTCCTCCGGGAGCCGCTGGTCCAGGAGCAGCCGCAGATCCTGGGGAAGAACGAACCCATCCCCGCCAACGCCATGGTCAAGCCCAACGCCAACGACGCCCAGGTGCTGATGTGGCGGCCAAAGAACGGCGACCCCGTGGTGGTCATCCCCCCCAAACACTGAGCCCTCCTCCGGCCTCGGACTCCTCCGCACCCTTCGGTTTACCCTCCAAGTCAGCAGCTACTTTTTTTTTGGCCTCTATTTTCTTTTAAAAAGACAAAAACAGAATGGAAAACAACATGGAGACGGACGAAAGGAGATAGCGATGCGGAGAGCCTGCAACCATCTACCTTCAAACCGGAACTCGCACACTTTTTTTTTTTTTTCAAATCAATCTTCCATTTTAGCTGGAGCTGAGAATTGATGTGACCACACACACACACACACACACACACACACACACACACACACACACACACATACGCACACACACGCTGAAAAAAACACGTGTTAAACCCTTGTGTGTTTTTATTTATAGGCTGGGAGAAAGTGCAGTCAACTGTCGTTTTGTGTGACATATTGGATTTTAGTACCTTTATGATATATATATTTTTGAAAAATGGCGAGTCATGCAACCCATGCTGCCTTACGTTTACACTGCTGTCCACTGCAAACTTTGGAGCCTTATTCTAAGTGCTACATTTGCCCAGAGCTTCCAGACTGCTGGTGCTGGACCGTGTGGGTTTAGGACAGGGCCAGAAAGGGTAGAACCCAACAGGAGAGAAAAAAACAGCCTTGACAGGGAAAAAAAAATGACTGAAACTTCACTCGTTCTCATCTGCGCTTGAGGCTGTAAGTGTGCAGAGGAAACGTGCGCTAAAGAAATGCGCAACTGGACTTTTTTTAGTCGGGTTCAGTCAAAAAAGATAAAAAGCAGCAGCAGATTTGGTTGGATAATTCCCGACGGTGTAATCCGACCAGGAGATTTACCTTTCGGTTTTATCGCTCTTCATCAGCTCGTGGCTGATCGTGCGTCTGTTGATTTTGGCCGGGTCTTTCATCGGTACCGTTGCAAATCTGGCTTTTTTCCCTCCCGGATTTGACAGGTTTTCAAACTGCGGCCGAGATTTGAACCGACTTTGCGTCTGTATGATGAGTTTAAAGAGTTCAAACGCTTCTGATTCACATAACGTCCGTAAACCTAAAGAAACGACCGTTTTCCCTTGAAGCTCGCGCCCCGGATGGTCTGTCCGGCCTGGTTTGTGTGCGACAGCCTCCGCGAAATAGAAGAAGAGACAGAGGTGAACAAAAAGAGGCGCAGGTGTCATAATTAGCCTAAAACGACACAGTTTCCTGCCCTACATGGATGGAACTGCGCCGAGGCACGGCCTACTCCGCAGAGGTCAAAATGTCACGGTCAGCGCGCTTGCATGAGTGCACGGTGCGCGCGCGCAGACGACTGAGTGGCATTTGCAGCAAAAAAACAACAGGAATATTTACCAAAATTGAGAGGTCAGGATCTCTGGCATCTCTCGCCTAATGTAGCACGAGAACATTGGTGCACGTGGGCACCGCGCTCAGCTCTCCAGCTAACGGACCGAAACCCCGACGTGCGCCGTAACGCGGCAGAAATCCCACCGGTGGGATTTCGGACGCACGCCGAAGCTTCCGCTCTCGTTTCTCTCCGCCCGCGGGAAGAGTCGCCCACGCGAACGGGGACAGAGTGCGCGCTCACCGACCCGTAGCGCACGTGCGCCGTCTGACCCCACGCACATGTTGGGACCAGACCCACCAGGAAGCGACGCTTTAGGTTTTAAGCGGGCGAAAGAAGAACAAAATGGACAGAATGTGCCAAAAGTGGAGGAAGCTGTAACTATGCAGAGGACTGGTTGAGTTAAAGGTGGAAGAGCCTTCTTTGGGTGGAGAAGGCAGAGCCAACCTGCTGGTGTTCGGCTTTTCTGGTGTTGCGCGTCCGTGCCAAGTGGAAAACCTCTCCTAAACCCACACCTTCACAGTTCTTCGGAGGGCTGCTACATTCGTCAGAACCTTGCTTGTTTTTTCCCTCGTTTCACGCCCGGAGACGCGACGACGCCACTGCGTTTCAACCAGGATCAACCCGCCTTCCACCCACTCGCTCGTATTTTTCTTTTAGGTGTCCAAAAACCAAAGTGTCTGTCCATCTTTTTGTCCTTTTTTGTCCTTTCTAAGTTTCCAGTCTACAGAGGCGGCGTCTAAGCATCCCTACATGTACCACATGAGCACGTACGGTGTGGAATCTTTAGCAACCTTGTATGTTTGTGAACATGTTTTGGTCTTTCTTTTTTTGTTTTTTACCAGAGGTCTTCCTTTTCTTTGGTTTAACTCGGGCTTTTACACCAATACTTGAACATGGGTGGATATTTAAAACTGTGAAAATGCACAACAGTGGGGATCCAACCGCTGAAAAATAATTTAAAATACAAAAAATGTATTTTTAATGACAGAATAAAAAGTAAAAAAAAAAAACCAAACAAACAAACTTCTACAGGTTTTTCTTCCTTTTTGGATCCTATCAAAACAGCCCTACATGGGTTTTATTTCTTTCTTTTTATCGGTGTGTGGAGGTTAAAGGAAGCTGGCGGAGCAACGCCGGCAGACCGTTACAGAGTCCCTGACGCTGAGAAGAAATGTCGTGTTCATGGATGTGGGGTACCGGAGGGCAGTTTTCCTCCTCTCGGTGCCGAATTCATTCGCTCAGCACAAACCAGAGAGGCAGAAAACAGGCAGAGCAGTGAAGGACAAGAGTCTGGAGTGTGGAAAACTACCCCTGTGAAAAGACCTCAAAGTCAGGTGTGTTGTTGCTTGGTTGGAACATAAAACCTGCAGCCACACGGCCCTTTGTGGAAAGAGTTTGACACCCCAGGCTTAGACCCTACTTTTAGAAGTCTTTAAGGATTTTCCGACGTGCTCTCTCAGGTTTCTTTCATCCCAACTTCATTGTCGCTTTATGAAGTGCCGATTGGAGGTTTTAGGTTAATCTGATGGTGCAGCTCAGAAGGGCGCTGCCTCACGTACCCTGACTCCGGAGTCGGGAGGAGGATAGAAGAGGTGAAGCGACACGTTTCTTTGTCCTCGTCGGCCTGCAGTTCCAGACCTAAAGTCTGTGTCTTTGCTATGCGGCTCACATTCCGCGGCTGCGCATTCGCGGCTATATTTACCCCTCCGAGTGGCCGTGTCTGCATACGTCCACCTGTCAGTGCCCCGTAATCATGCTACCCTGTCTCTGTGGCACCAGACGCCACTATTAATAAACTCCAGTGCCAACGGGAGTGGTACCAAAGCTACCCGCCACTACGATTTTTTTTGTTTGTCTCTAATCTCTGAGATAACACCAGAGCTTAAAGACTAGCCGAGCCCCAGACCTCCATCCTTTCATCATCTAATAAAGCAATTAATGCGTGGAGGAAGCCAAAACAACAGTATATTCTCTTTCGGTGTTTTTAAACCTCTTTTTCTCGCCGCTGAGAACTGAAACCTGGGAAAAGACTGAAACATTTCATTGTGACAACTAAGGAGAGTGTGAAACATTCTTAGGTTTAAAGAAAAAAAAGCTGTGGAGTGGGGTGTTATGTCTGGTCATTCCACGCCTTTGTGCCATGTGTAGCACCTCCGAAGGTCAACAAGAAGAGGTCTTCGAACCGAGCGCTCCAAATCCACCTCAGGTTTCAGCAAAACATGTTTGCTCGCAAAAATATGAGCCAGTTTTAATCATGTTGTCAAAGTGGACGCCAGGCCAGCCCTGTACGTCTGCGATAAAGGGCTGTCTCCATGACAACCACCTAGGACAACAGGACGCTGGCCCACTACAGCTGGACCTCAAAGGAGCCGCTGCTCGGGGGCCAGTCGGTCACAGGTAGAACGATTCTCCACAAACCGTCATCGGCAGTGACTCCCCCCGCCCCAGCCGCCTCGTGGATTATTGGATTTGGATTATCTGTGCCGACAAAATTACCCTTTGGAGGAAACTGCAGCGCGCAGAGATTTACCAGGGCCGGTGCATCCGAACGCCTCGGCATGTCGGCGTGACGCAACGGAGGCATTTAAGTGACAGAAATGCCCCAGGAGCCAGAAGAGGAACAAGCGGAGGATGAAAGTGGGATGCGTTCGAGAGCTGCAGAGAATGACAGACTTGAAAGAGGGAAGGGGGAAAGGGCAGTGGGAGGGGAGGGGAGGCGCGGCTATTTTTAATCGAGATTCCATGAAAACAGCTGTCATCATTCCTGCTCGACGCAAACAAGGAGCGAAAACATCCCAAGAGTGTGATTAAATGCAATTTTTCAAAAAATTGTCGACTAAATACCACTCCAAGCGTGAACTAAACGAGGCAAAGAATAAAAAATGAGAGATTTTGCTGATGGACATCCGAGGCTTCGGCCTCGGAGGTCTATCCGGGGACGCCAACAGCTCAAATAACTTCCGCAGTTGTTCGGTGGAAGTCGCATTTTAGGATGCAGGCGCTTCACCTCCCGCTTCAAAGAGAGCCTGACCTTTGACCCTGGCACAAAAGTGAGGGTGGACAGCGTCGGGGACGCGGCCCACGCGGCACTGAAATATTCAGGCAGGAGGAGCAGAGCCTCCGCCGGCGTTCCCACGCAGCCCAATTTAGCTGCGAGTCAATGAATTCTCCGTCCAAGAGGGAGGAAGGAGCTGCATATCAAGGAGGATTTAGCCTGAATTAGCGAAGCGTCTAAACACGGCCGAGGGCCTCCCGGATACACGCTGCACATTCAGATTCCACTTTAATCTGTGCATATATGCTGCAGCTCTGACTCTTGTTTTTTTTTTTTTAAAGGAGGGCATAAAAGAGCACAGATGGGACAAACGACAGGGCAGAAATATTTATTTCTACATTTTCATGTAGGAATATACACCACGCAACCGCAAAGCTCATTTGTAAAAGAAAATATTACATTTTAGCTCAAAAAAGTGATGCTAAAGCTGAAAATGTAAAAATTTAGCAAAAATGCAAAGTTTGTTCCATTTCCCGGGATGGAAAGAAGACGCCAGTGCCTGAACTCAATGGAAAATGAAGGCGTTTGTGTGTAATAGTCATGCTCACAAATGATTTTAGTTTTGGTGCGACTATACTTTCAGCAGCGGCGACGCCGAGATCATAGAAGAATAAAACTAGCTTCTCCAAGCAGAGAACGTTTGTTGAGTTGATCTGAAAAAAGAAAAGAAATGTATATAAAAAACCGGGAAAAGCAGATTTAAGCGAAATGATCTATTTCTAATGAATTACTGGCAGTTAGCTGCCATCAGTGCTGAGACGTTACAAACAAGATGAGCAGAAAGCAATAAGCTAACTTTCTGGCCTCTTTTGTGTCTGAATCTGCTGAACCAAGAAGCTTTGCTGCAGCTTTATTGTGTCGTTTTAAAATACGAGTTTATTTCCACTGCTGGGAACCAGAAAATAAAAATAGGGCCGAGTTATTGTACCGACAGAAGAGGGAACGAACGGCGCCAGTGTTGGCGTTCCCAAACGGCTGTGCCTTATCTCCGCACACTTCAGAGGCATTCCAGTGAGACACATCTGCCATGTGACAGAGGGAGTTGGGAAGCAGCTCCGGCAGATACGGAGAGGTGCACTCTGGGATTGAGGACTGAGATAGAAACGGATGTGCAGAGAGGCCGCGAGAGCCTCCACTTACAGGAATATGACTGAGCTTGGTGAAAACTTCAGTGAAGGGGGGGGGGGGGGGACTTTAAAAACGAGCAAAGCAAATGTAAATCCTCATCGGACTTCCGTGAAAAAGACCTCAACTCAGTTTAAGGCTTCGTCAATAGGAAGCACACACATTCACACTTACTGGTTGGAAGAGCCAAAGGTGTTTCCGGAAAACCCTGGAAAATAACGACAAAACTTTAGCGCTGTTGGTCAGGGAAAAACAGGCAGAACCAACAAAAGGATGCATGTTTAGTGCAAACCCTCCATCATCTTCCTCATGCATGTTAGCACACTGCTCTCAACACCCTGCTGAGTGCTGACGAGCAACAAGACATTTAAATGTGATGACGGGGAAATTGTTTGAGCTACTAATAGTCCCCCACCTCCTGCCTGTGGCTGTTGTCCAAAGCCGGAGAAGCTGTTGGGCTGACTCCCAAACCCAGAGCCCTGCTGGGCGAGATTCCCGAACGACGGAGTGGCCTGATTGGCTAGAGAACCGAAGGACGGGCCGCTGGGAGGTGATGCGAAGCTTTAAAAAAAAAAGCAGAGGGAGAAGATGTGACATGGATAAGGTGTGCAGAAGAGGAACGACGCGTCCACTGAACCGCTCCAAGAACTTTTTTTAAAAGGCAAGCGGGCAGTAAACAGCACCGCTTCAATCCAGATGTTTAATAAACGCAAAGGTAAAAAAAAAATATATGAATATTTAAATAGCAAGGAAGGTGTCAGATGGTGTATGTGAGGATTGGGAGAAAGGGATCTGAGCTGTAATCCCCTCTGCAGGACCCATACCCGTTCAGTGAATAAGGAGAACAGGCAAAACAGAGGAAGGGAACCAGCGAAAGATAGCCGCTTAATCTGCAGGCAGCAGTGAGATTATCTCGGGGAGATAATCCAGCACAGGGGGGCTGGACAGATTTTGGCCAAATGCAGCTAAACATGGGCACATGCGCTCGATACTGATGGGACGGGGTTTAAAACGACACAACAACTATATGTGAGTTCCTCCTGGCAGGAGAACCTAAAGGCGTGAGGTGTGAGAAGGTGCGATGGCCTCTTACCCAAATCCGCCCATGTTGGACGCTGCGGTTCCCTCTCCAAACACCTTACCGCCGGAGGAACCCAGAGCGTTGTTGAAACCGGGGCTTTGGCCGAAGGACGCCGTGGAGCCAAAAGCCGGAGAGCTGCCGAAGGCGGGTGGACTCCCGAACACGGGGGCGCTGCCGAAGCCGCCTGTGAAGACACCAGGCCTGTCTGTCTGTTCTTTATTAAGCAGGACGGTCTGGTCTGCCCAGAGCCCAGTGTGAATGCTGGTCCTGGGATCCTGGGTTCATATCACTCACACACACTTCTTATATACGGATAAACGTTCATCGGAAAAATGATAAATCATGCTGCCACTCGAGGCCCCCTTGAGCACCGGTCTCAGGAGTAAAAGAGGCAGAGGAAGAAAAGACGGACTGAAATTACAGCCAGACCGCCAGCGCGCAGCAGTAAATTATTGATTACGGTAATGTAACAAGATTATGTCCGCATGCCGGTGATGTTGCATTAGCGTGGAGCGGAGCCAGTATCCCGGTGTAGCTGAGGAATAACTTGAGGTTGTTGTTGAATAAAGAGTTCTCCCCACTCAGTCATGTTCTACAATTCATCTGATTCAAACTGGTTGGTCCTAAAGAGCGAACTTGCCATTTAGACAACGGAAAACAGTGTTTTGGTCCCTCTCGCTTTACATTTAACAAAAAAAAAAGGTATTAAAAGCATTTTTATGCTGCCTTTAATTCAGATCCTGAAAGTAACTTTGCAAAAAAGTTCCACACACACACACACACACACACAGAACTATCAGAACTGGAGAGATGAGATGAGCAGATGTGTAGCAACTATGGAGGTAAAGGCACCCCATCAGTGATCGATCACGCTGTGACTTGCTCGTGCTGACGGGCAAGGTTACATCAGCAGTACTCGGGCTGGTGTAGCCCCCGCTGGGGCCACATGATTGGCGCCTTGGTTGCAGCTCTGGTCCCTAAACCTGCTGCGGCGTTAACCGCGGCTCTGGGCGGATCCATGACTTAGCAGTAATTATCAAACAACCTAAGAAAATATCAACTGCTAACTTAGGGGGGGAAAAAAGGGGGAACAGAATGAGAATATTCAACAATTTATCCCCAAGCACAAGGCTTTTAAGTCATCTCCACGGTAACCAAAAAGCCCTGCATTTGAGGGCAGTTTAAATGAATTACATAAAACAATAAAATAAAAAACAATTATAAACTGGTCGACCAGCTTTCAGCGTGTCTGTGATGGAAACAGGGGGCCCGGGAGATAAAAATCGATGGATCGATTCAATTCTTTTCGTGGCGCCGACACAACAGATATTTTTGGGTCGGGAAACGCGTGCAGTCGATGCGGTAACCGCAGTTAGTCTGTTCCGTGTCCTAGCTCTGCGAGGACTACAGAGGCTTCATGTCAGCGACACCGGCCAGGATATGTTCTTCTACCCTTTATCATTCAAACAAACTCCTGCCGTCAAGAGCTGTAACAGTGAGTCAGATAAATATTGCAGTCTTGATGCTATTGAAATGCTGGACTGGAATGTACCTGGTTTTGCTGGAGTGGAATAGGAGCCGAAACCTTGGGATGCGACGCTCCCGGTGCCGGCAGTGAAGGTTCCGCTGACTTTCTGTTCGCCGAAGGAGGACTGTCCAAAACCAAAGCTCTTGGCACCACTGTTCCCAAACAAACCGTTTGCGGCTAAAGAAAAAAAATCCAATAAATCGATTTGTGCCCATCTTGTGTATTTAAAGTTTGAACAGCTTTGAGAAGCTAATATTTTGTTTTACAGATGACATAAACCTACCCGGTTGCTGCCCGAACCCTCCAGTAGTAGAAGAGGCGCCAAATGGGTTTTTATTTGCAGCTTCTTCGCTTGGTTTACCTCCCAGACCGCTGAAAAACCCTCCACCAGCGTTTGTTCCTCCTGAATTTGCTGGATTAGAACCAAAAAGACTCCCACCAGATGATGGCTGCTGCTGCTGCTGCTGCTGCTGTAATTATTAAAACAATAATAAGCGTAGAAATCATTATTACTCTACTAATTAGTATAGAAATAATTTGGGAGCTGGGTGGTAGGAGCTGGGTACCTGTCCAAACAAGCCCCCGCTGCTAGGCTGCTGGCCAAAAGCAGAACAACCAAAACCTGCAAGTGAAACCAAAAGAAATCAGTAAACTTGACTAAAGTACGTTTTCTGCATTAGATCTCGTTCCATTTCTAGAAATCCAGCTGAGTTCTCACACCAACTTACCAGACGGTTGTCCAAAGCTAAATCCCGTGGATGCCGATGTCGTGGTGTTGCTCCCGAACGCAGGGCCTTGCCCAAAGCCGGAGCTCTGTCCAAATGCCGGCGCGGTGCTCTGCCCAAACAGCCCAGAGTCCTTGCTACTGGCTGTGCTGGCAGTGCTTGTGCCAAAGGAGAAAGAAATGGCGCTAGTAGTAGAAGCACCAAAAAGACCTCCTCCTCCTCCTCCTCCTCCTCCTCCTCCTCCTGCTGCTCCTCCTCCTGTAGTTGCACTATTAGAAGTTGCCCCAAAAGCTGACTGGCCGAAGGAAAAGCTGCTGGCTGTTCCGGTACTACTAGCGGGCTGACCAAAGCCGTTCCCCTGGCCGAATACAGGCTTCCCAAAACCGTTCCACCTGACGCACTGAACCCCGGCGAGCCAAATGTAGCTGATGCAGGGGCTGCAAGGGCTGAAGGAGCTGAAGACACCAGGGGAGCAGCAGGCTGTCCGAACACAGTGCTAGCAGCAGCAGCCGCGGCTGCGGCGGCAGCAGCAGCAGCAGCTCCTGGTGTGGACGTGGTGCTGGACACGGACGCAGGGGCAGGAGTGGAGCTTGAGGCGGTGGCTGTGCTGATCACCGGGTTGACTCCAAAGGTGCTGCTGTCTGTTGTTGCAATGGTGGGTTGGGTGAAGAGTGAACCAGGAGCAGAGGGAGGTAAAGAGCTGCTGTCTTTCACCGTACTGGCAGGCTGAGTAAAGAGTGAACCCGGGGGGGCGGGAGTGGGAGCGGGAGTGGGAACGACCTGGGAAACCGCAGGACTGGCAGCAGCTGGAGCAGGCAAAGGTGTGTTTGTCGTGCTGTCCGGGGCGGCTTCGACCGTGGTGGAGGAGCTAACTGCTGCTGTAGATGGCGTTAATGTTGGTGGGGTAGCAACTGAGGAGGAAGGGGCTGGGGCAGGTGCGGTTGTGGCTGAAAGAGGGGCTGCGATCGCCGCTGCTAGCGTTTCTGCTGCTGCATCATCCGCTGCAGTTCCAGGTGCCACTAAAGCGCTGGAAGTCTCTACAACGGGCTCAGCAGCAGGTTGTTTTTCAGGCGGTGGGGGTGTGGGTTCAACAGTTTGTGGTGGAGCTTTGCTTTCCTCTGAGGGAGCTGCCAGGAGACTACTGAAGGACAAAGCTGAGGGAGGTGAGCTAGACTGGGGAGCAGAGAAAGGCTTGGTGTTTGTCTCAGGAGGCTTAAACAGACTGCCGAAGGATGCTCCCTTGGACAAGTCGGAGCCAGCAGAAACATCTGGAACCGTTTGGAGAATTGGACCAAAGTTAAACTGCGCCACTCCCGCAGCAGCAGGTTTGGATGCAGTATCTTTTGCCTCCTCTCCCTGACCCACACGGAGTCCGGAGAAACTGCCCAGGGTTTCTCCTCCACCTGCCTTCATGGGCTGTGGGTCCACTCTGAAGGCAGCTTCAGAGGACGGGGGCTTGTCTGCTGAAGCGGTGGATGGCGCAGTAGAAGCTGCGCTGCTAACGGCAGCGGAGGCGGTTTCCCCAGAAGTCTGGCCAAAAACCATTTTGCCATTTCCGAAAGAGAATTTGTTTGTTTCCTTTCCTGTGAGGGCACAAAGAAAAAAAAAATAAACAGAATGAAGAGGTATGTAGAGGATACACTTCCCACAATACTGCTTTTTACCTTGTGATCCCTGCACAACTGAAGCGAAACCGAACCCTGCAGGCCTGCAAAAGAAAGTCAAACCTGCGTTTAAAACAAAAATACCACTGACACTGCTGTGTAATTTTATTAGCAATGTGGGAAAAATCAAGCTGCTGTTGTGTGAACTGGAAGTTATTAATGTTTTTATTTTTTACAGGCAATATTTAAGTGCAGTTTATAATTAAACGTGTTCAAATACACAAAGTGAGTAGATTATCTTGGTTTTTGCCTGACCCAAGTTCACTTACCCGGATGCAAAAGTAAAGCCTTTACTGGAGCTTTGCTCAGCTGAGCTAGCAAGAGCCACAGAAACGTCTGTCTTGGGAAGCTGACCTGAAAAATTGGCCAAGAAGTTTAAAAGGTCAATCCGCAACAGTCATGACGGGTGATATTTTACGACAGGGTGGACTTAGTTTTATTGGAAAACAAAACAAAGTTTTACAATGCAGCTGCTTTACTATGCAATGGTGAGGAAAAACCCTGCAGTGACAGGCATTTTAGATAAACACACACAAGCACGCCTGCTCTGCTGAACAGCATCAGTACTGCTATCAGACAGTGGGAAGTACTACAATATTTACAGCAACAAAAAAAACCCCAACCTTTTATCCGCATTTTAAATGCAGATTATACATTTAAAGTACCGGTACTATCTAAAGGCTGGCTGATGCCATCCTTCTGTTGAAAATAGAAAAGATGTTAAAATATAACAAAATGTAACTTGTAAAAACAGAGCTGCTTGAAGCAGAATCATGGAGGACCATGTTTGTACTACTGTATGAGTGAATCCATTCACACAAATCAATTTTCATGTATAAATAAAAATCAAGCTTCAAATAGGCCTTTGGAGAGCTCCATCACTCTTCCATGGCCTTGGCCCTTGTGTTTCACACCTTTTTTTAGTCATTTGAAAGTTTTTGAACTTACAATCTCTATGTTGTCGAGTTAGTGTGTAAAAAATATCTAATTTTTAATCAGACCTCTCATGTTTGTAAATTGTCAAACGTTTTTTTAAAACTTATTAAAACATTCCAAGGGGAAAAAAATGATTAGGGCAGAAAGAATAGGGTCCTGGCTGGACTTGTCCTTTGCTCGAGTCCTGAAATCAGTTTAGTAGGCTGAGAAACACATTAAAAATACACTTACCAAAAGCAAAGCTTCTCTTCTCTCTCTCCGCTTCGGAATTGATCTTCTGCATGGTCGGAGTAGGATTCTGCACAGATGATTTCAGCATTTGACAAGACATCTGTATACAAGGGCCATTAAAAATGAACTTGGCCAGAAAAGTGGAAAAGACGTGTGTGAGGAGATCCCTTGCCCACCCAAATGCAATTTATGAACACCGACATATTAACAATGGAAAGAAACTGGGACATTTCTCACCCGTAAAAAAACTCTCAGCAAGCTGTGAATATCTGCGACTTAAATGGTTTTAAAAACTAAATTAAGCCAGGCACTGAAATAAATCACCCTCCTTCCAATTATTGAGGAAAAAAAGAAAATGTTAATTTAAAACTGACATTATCCTCATAATTGATGTAGAATCTGTTTTAGATTTATTATTCAGCTCTACAAAACATTTAAATTGTGATCTGGGTTTTTGTAATAATAATAATAATAATAATAATAATAAATCTTCATTTATAGAGATGAGCCAGTTGTTTTTGATGCCAATATAAACTAGTTCTTAGCTGTGTGCCTAAACAAATACAAGGGCAACATCTGTTTGCGGAATGATCGGTAAATCCAAAACTCACTTTTATGGCCTGGTTGGAAACAGTTGTAAAGACCTGAGCTGTTGGTGTGAGTCCTGATGAACTGGAAAAGAAAACAAAAAAAAGTGACTGTTTAACTACTATACAGAACAAAATATCACACATTAGTATTTGGAGCTACAGGGTATCCAAATTTAGTAGAAACACTGTTAATTACAGTTTACCTTTTTCACAATCATTTATTCGTTGGACATTTTGAAAAGCAAAGGCCGAGACATTACTGCTTCATGTACAGGACATGTGCATTAGTAGAGAATTTTAGGAAATCCCGAGCAATTGTTTTGCTCTGCCAGTTTAATAATGTGACCTAGCTTTATTTGAAAAATGCCCCAAGGAGGGATGCTCTTCTCAGATCAAGCACACAAAAAAAGGGGAAAAAATTAAAATGGAGCAGAGCTCAGTGAGGCGGAAAGAGCAAGGTGAGGAAACACAGCCTGTGACTCATCTCTGAATACAGTCAATAAAGGGCACAAAATAAAGGGACATGAAGAATTATATTACATAAAATGAGACTACCAGATCACTGTCCATGTATTTTGATTTCCATAAGCCCCTTATGCTTCAGCACACTGGATTTCAGCACACTGGATTTTAAATTAAACCAAAGGCAAATGGTAACATTTGGCTGCGTCTTTTATATTAACCCATATTCCAGGTTAAAGGCATGAGTACAACATAATTAAAGGAAGGAAATTAAGAACTCCAAAGACAGGAAATCATGGCAAAACACAGTGGCTAAAAAAAATAATTGAATAAATACTAATGGATCTAAAACAAATTCTACCCATTACCCCTTTTAAATTTTACCTGATTGAGATAGAAACTGGTGAAGGAGTCTCTTTGTCCTTAAGCTCCATGATATTGACAACCTGAGGAACAGTCTTCAGTGTAGACTCTGTCAAAGATGCACCGATGACAGCTGGAACCAACGCAAAGAAATATGAAATTATGGAATAAAATAGAAAATGTTTTTATTGTCCCACAACGGGAAAATTGCAGTGTTCCAGCAGCATACATCAAGAAAGAAAGAAATACTATAATACCACTATTATGTGACAAATAATAATAAAAGAGCCTAAATTTAATAAAATGTATGCGATTGCTATGGAAAGCTCGTCTAGAAGTCTATGTCTCCCCGTAGTGAATTATAATAGACATAACAACTCAATATTTCCCAAAAGGTAAAAGTGTATTTAAGAATGCTTAATTTACGCTGCAACTTTCCTACCTGTCTTCTGTGTGGCCATTTGCCTCCTCAGAGCAGCATTGGCTGCGGCCTGCTGGGCAGAGATGGTGACGGGGACGGCCCTCTCGGTTGGCGGGGCTCCGTGTTTTACGGTTTTTGTTGCAAGCGCTGTACTTTCAGCTCCGCTGAGATTGATCTTATTGGTAGGAACTGAAATATCAATCCGTAAATGTTGAATGAGTCACAATATAGCTAGAGCTGGAGCGGCCCTTATCATACCATCAACGTAGCAACGACACAGTTAAATTTTTTTTATAAATATCAGTAACAATTTACTTACCAGGGCTGGGAATAGGACTGAGTCCAAAGCCCATACCTGGGCCCGACTGAATTTTGGTCAGAGGGGTGGACTGAATGGCCCCGAATCCCGGCTGAATAGAGGGTGTTCTCACAACAGTGGGGTGGCGGGGGGTGGACAAAGCAGGGGGAACGACAGGTGTGGGAAAAGCTTCGGGCTGTAGTTCATCTTCCTCCAGCTCTAGGTGAGCAGGATGAGGTTCCAGGGACTGGGACAGGGAGGACGTGGAGCTCACGTCATCCAAATCCTCGTAATACTTTGGTGAAAGGAAGGCTGAGCGAGATAGGTTGGCTGGAATAATAATTAAAAAAAGAGACTTACAGCTGCAGTTCATTTCTCCTACTGATGTTAATTATTAGTTAATATGAACCCCCAAGAAGAATATTTACCTGGTGCAGTAGATCGTACAGGAGGCATTTGTCCCTTTGACAGAAAATTTCGCAGCTGGGACAGTTTTGCAGGAGATATCTTGGTGACTGGAGAAATATGTGCAAGTTGGTTAGTTGTGTCTGTGTTTACGGGAGTGGTGTTTCTTTAACTTCAGGCAGAAAATTAAAAATATTACTTGGGGATTTGGATTTGGTCTTCGGAGGTGTGGAGTCCAGCTTGGACTCCAGGAGTGCCTTCCTTAAACTCTCCAGCTCACTGTCCAAACTGTCACCAAGAGCAAGACCACATTAAAAGCACCTTTCTATATTTCATTTGTGTTTTTTCTTTCCTCTCCTGTAACTCCTTACCTTGCACTCGTAGCGATATTGCCAGTTGCAGTTTGAGCAGCAGCCTTGTTGTAAAGACGCAGTGAGATAAGTTCCTTCACCAACTGGTCTAATCGGTTCTTCTGCTGATTGATGATGTACTGGTTGTTTGCCAGTGTCGTGTACAGATTTTCTCGACCCGGCACGATCATGTGCCTGTGAAAAAAACAAGTTCTTCAATGCAAAAGTTAATTAATTCTCTCAAGATCCTTGTTCTGTTCAGCGAATACCTTTGCTTTTTCTTCTTCTCCAGATGTTTCTCCCATTCTGCATCCAGCACGTCATTAACATCATCCACAGCAAAGATGACGTACTGATACAGTTTACGAATCTCCTAAATGAAAAGGAGAGTTCGATGGCGGGGTGTTCTGTCATTCTGCTGATTTGTCACTTATTCAAATTAGGTTTAATGAGTTACCTTAAGTTGTTCCTCACTCCGTGGATCCAGAGGTTTCTTGTACAGCAACTGTCTGTAATTTCTGTTGCTGCGCATCTCAGTTTGAGTTTTGGCTTCTTCTGCCCCAGCAAAACCTTCCAGAAGGTGGGTATTTAGAGTACTAATGTCTCCATAGAGAGACTGAGAATGCGACAAAAAAGGAAATGAGTGCCTGAGTTTTGCTTGCAGAGATGTTACCAGGTTAAACTGGACATGATTCGGTTTTACCTCTGTTGTTTCCTTGATTTCCAGGGTGAAAATATGGAGATTCTCTGACTCATTCCTCAGTTCCTTCATCTCCTCTGTGGTGCCAACCTTGAAGTCTGTTCTTGCGCTTCGTGTTTTTAGGTCATCTAACTCTGTCTGGAAGTGGGCAATCTGGTACCGCAGCAAAGAGAAGCAGCCTTGGGTTTATTTGTTCACAACATGAGAAGAAATGATTTAACAGTGAAAGTTTATGTGGTTTGTTGTGCATGGGCGGGAAATCTAGATCAGAAAAAAAGTTGCTGTTTTTCACAACTAAAAAGGGTCCCTTTTTAATATCACTTTTAAAAAGGGATTCAAGTGTTGTACAGATGTCTTACCTCCTCCAATATTCCTGCCATAATTGGATCAGAGTCTTTTTTTTCCTGTAGTTGCTTCTCCATGGGCTTCACACCAACTGCTGCCTACATTCCAAAGTGAGAAACATCGACAAATCACACATTTCAAATAAGTGTGGTGGGAAAAAAAATCAAGAAACCTGTCAAAGGTTAACGTGAAGTGCAAAGAAAAAGCATGGTTCCTCGATAAAGGAAATAGGAAATCAAGCTGATGGATTAGTCAGGGTGTTATAAATGAATATAACCATATGTTTATATGGACAAAGAGACAGAACCTGTGATGTCTGGACACGACCCTGAACAGCAGCAACAGCAGCTGCAGCAGCAGCAGCCGCAGCAGCAGCAGCAGCAGCAGCAGGTTTCTGAACCACAGCAGAAGGCGCACTGGTTTGAACTGGACGTAGTGGGGCTGTGACACAATTGGATAAATCCCAAACGTCAAAAAAAATTAAAATGAAGTCATTTGAAAAAATATATAAACATTTTGTAGTTTGAGTTTCTTACCTATTGCAGGCAGTGGCCGAGTAGTTGTGAGCGAAGGGGTGGTCAAACTGATAGAAATGGAACTTGGTTTATTGATGGGGGAACTGAAGGAAAAGGACTGTGGCGTTGGTGTCTCCAAGCTTGAAAACCTTAAAAAAGTAATTCCATGATTTCCTAACATCAAAATTAAACCCAAAATACTTTATCTTTCCAACAGGATGACAAATGAAACCAAAAACATTATACTAACCTCTCGTTTAAGTTCAGTTTGACAGCGGGTGGGGAAGGAGCAGCAATACTCTGGAGTGATGGACCTGAGGCTGTACCTGCAGGCACCACTGTTGATGGTTTGATGGAAGAAAACAGAAACGCTGATGGTGCTGAGGAGGTCTCCAAAAGAGGTTTGGTGGCAAACGTGAACCCTGACGATCCAGAGCCAAAAGGTGCAGAAGTTGTAGCAGTGGAGGAGGAGAGCGCATTGGTGACAGAGAAAACAAACGATGATGATGACGATGTTGAAGGCACTGAGCCACCGGCGCCAGGAACAACGCTGAAGGTCCCAGCAGTGGCTGAAAGAGTGGCAGCAGCCACTGGTGCGAGGCCAAGGCTTGGGAATGCTGCTGGTGCAGAGGTGATAGAGGCTGCACTTTTGGGTGGCTGTACTACCAACGAACCTGTGCAGAGAAAAGATGATTTTTCAGGTTACAGAACTGCATGGTATTAAAGTAAAAAGTCTGTGTGGTGGCAAATTATTTCACTGAAATGGGCCTAAACTGGGTAAAATCGTTACTATTCAACTACCGTAATTTCCGGACTATAAGCCGCAACTTTTGTCACACGCTTTCAATCCTGCGGTTTATGCAATGATGCGGCTAATGTACCGTATTTTCATCGTACCATAAAGCGAGCCGCACACGGGTGTATAAGGAGCAGCCTCAGTTACGGGTGTCATTACTCATGTACTTGTAGCCACACATAAGGCGCACCGCATTATTAGGCACATGCTAAAACATACGGTATAAAACGACAACGGAAGTAAAACAGTGAGTTTCGACACATTTATTGAACAAAATATTCATTCTTCCGCCACAAAACCATCAAAGTTTTCATCTTCTGTATCTGAATTAAACAGCGGCGCTATTTCAATGTCCAACATCCCGAGTTCCTCATCTTCATCATCTGAATCAGACTCGCCGACCGGTTCCGCTTTAACATTAATGGCGGCTTTTGCGAAAGCTCTCACAATACATGAAGACGGTATCGTAGCCCAGGCGTCTACGATCCACCCGCACATGGTGGCCTAAAGCGAGCCTCATACGCGTGTCGCTTGACCGGTGCCACTTTAGGGGGTCCTGACGCAAGTACCGGTAAATAGTGCTCAGCGGCTCACCTCTGCTGGATATTCAGCAGAGGTGAGGATGGGTGGAGCGTTTACCGTAGTGCACCCACCAAAGGCACACAGCAGATTTTGGAACTCGGTCCACACACAAGGCGCACCTTGTTATAAGGCGCACCGTCGATTTTGGCGAAAATCTCAGTGTTTTAGGTGCGCCTTATGGTCGTGAAAATACGGTATGCATTTTTTCTGCAAGTTTAATGTAACTTCGCGCTTTGTCCATGAATAAAATTAGCATGAACAGACCCTCATCATGGAGATGCAAGAAGACGCGGCTTTCAAGTTAAAAGCAATCGAGCTGGCTTTCATTGACTTTTACCGGTATGTTTTTTTTAACCAGCCCCTGTTAGTGCTGTGCTACCGTATTCCTGCTGTGTTACTGCCGCATCACAGGCACTGTTTGGAAAGAAAAGCTAAGCTATATTATTAAAACTTTGAAAACTCTTTCTGTGTACCGTCTTTGTAAATATCTCATGCTTCAATGTGGGCACATGCGGCTTATAGACAGGTGCGGCTTATGTATGCACAAAATGGTTTTTTCTTTAAAAATGTACTGGGTGAGGCTTATAATCAGGTGCGCTCTATAGTCCGGAAATTACGGTAGTTCTGTGATCAGGCTTGCAATTTTAGTGAAAGTGCATGCAAAACTGCTGGGAAGTGGCTAATTAAAATCAAAAACTTGGCCAGTAGTGTGTAAAAACAGCCTCTATTTGCCTACCTGGTTTGGACAGCCTTTCTCCGTCCAAGGCAAGGGTAGTGGGGGGAGAGACAAGTTGTTTGACCCCTGGAATGAAGTTAAGCAAAGCAAATGGGCAGAGCAGTCCCTCCGTGGACAGCATTAGCATAGTGGGCACTGGAGGCAAGATCTTCTCATTCGCTAGAAGGCAAAGGACAAAACATATAAAAAAACAGAGGAAAAAAAAAAAACCTTCACAGATTCCACTTCAGAGATGTCAAAACAACGTGTATGAATCCCTTATGGGAACCTTGGTCGTGCCCTTCGCTTAGGAGACATGCAGATATTTTACAGTTCTCAGACCACAATGAAAAAGGACCCACAGCTTTAAATCACCACACTGCACAAAAGAAACAATTAAAGCACCCGAAGACAACGTTTGGGTTCACACAAGCACAGTCTTTAGGTCTGTGCGTATGTCCGCGTGCTCGAATGTTCCGCTCGGTATCGGACAGTGTCAATCACTCTGAAGAGAGACACGTCAGGCACAGAGTAGACAAAGAGCCAAGATGTCTCATTTGACAAAACAACTCCTTATTCTGCTCAGCAAAGCGTTCCAACTTTTCACACCCACTGTTTTGTACTTTGTTCAGTGTGATACGCACAAAATGCCAAATGCAACATTGAACTTCAATCCAAAAAAATCATATTCACAAACAAAAACCAAAGATAGTGATCATTATTTAGTTTTGTACAGCGTCTCTTTTAAAAACATGCCTTTG